>JASDQU011104405.1:10291-29031 GCA_032191745.1 Picea mariana | reverse complement strand
ATGAGAGCCCACTTGAGCTTCAGGAGCTTCTACGATAGTGCAATCATAGAAAGGTCCTTTTCAACAATAAAACCACATCAGAAACAACAATGGCAAGAAAAGTAATTGAATTGCTCAAGCAAATAGACATTGTAGTTGCTCAAAATGGAGGTCATCCTTATTCTAATGAATTGTTCCGTGAAGCTCAGAAAAGGTTAAGTAAGAAAAAGGATATTGACTTGGGTGGATATTTGAAGGAAGAAATACAGTTTTTATAGAAGTAGATGGAAAATGCATATGCCGAATAGCTTAAGCAATTAATTGAAATGATAGAGGAGAAATTACGTATAACAACAGAAAAATTGGAGCAGCGGTTGGCTTCTGAGCAGTCTACACGAGAAAAGGCTGAAAAGAGAGCTCAAATTGAACAAGAAGAATCAAGTGAAAAAATCTGTATGCTTTAAGAGAAATTGCAAAAGGCCAAGGAGGAGACTGAAAACCTCAAGAAGCAAATGAGCAAGTGAACAACCACACTATCAACAACAAATAGAATCACTTTGACAGAAACCCTACATCTCTGAAATACCTCACAATTTAGAGTATGAGTGTATTCAGTTATAAAACACTCTAACTATGAATGTAGCCTATATGAAAGATATTTGTGTGTAGCTCATTTAATAAAACAAAGAATTGGTTGACATTCTTAAAAGGCCCTATTCACAGTATACTTATCCCAAAGATTATGTTGATGTAAGGTTGAAACAGTCAAGTATTGAATAATATTCAGAAGAAAATGTAGAAGAAGTTTTGGTTTTGAAAAGATATAAGGAAAACCTATGAAGATTTGAGGATCAGAACATTGGCAAGGGCCAGACTACATAGTCAACATGCAATCAATGTAATCTACAGGAGCTCAGTCATTTATATTTTTCTATACTCTGTTTTTTACTTTTGCTCAAGAAATATTCACCAGCACAGAAGGTGGAATTATAACTAATTATTTGTTGAAAAGCAGAGCTTTCATCAGCTAACTAGCAAATTTCAAGACGAAAGAGTTGGTGAAACCGCAGACAGGGTAGAGAAGTCGTATTTTTGCCCAGATCTAAATTTTTCTCAATCAAACGCCTGGAGCAGAGTTTCAAAAGATGGAAAATAATTAAACACATCAAATTTAAGGATCTGTTATGATGTTTGAGGTGTTTAGCAGGTGGAAAAGTGAAATTAACTACCTATTTTCTGGGCACATAAACAATTTTTTTTGCTAAAAGTGGAAAATTTGACTTATCTTATCTTTCATAGTGCCAGCAGCCTTGGAAGGTTTTCTTCACTTGTCAAAGATTTGAAGCATGTGAAGATCATTAAATATGAAGAATTGACCTAGTTTTTAGTATCTCTCCCTATTTTCTTGTGTCATATTTGACTGTCTATTTTTAGTAAATTCTATCCTTCTTTATATGATCTCAGTTGTTTTGTAAAGACTATAAATCCAAGAACTTCAGATGAACTGAGGGGTTCGATTCTGGATACAAAAATATATTATATTGTAAACAAGATTTTTGATATGATAATACAAATCACAGTTTTATGTCTCTATTGATATCAGATTCTCATCTTTCCCTCTGTACTCTTAGTCAAGTTGTTTTAACTGTAGAATGAATGTCATCTCATCAGTCAGTTCATAACTTGTTTAATAGTTGCTTATCATTGTTTATTAAACCTTACATTTTGTATTTGGTTTATAAGCATTGTTTTCTCACCCACTTAAAGGCCATCATCTGATAATTGATCCTTGAGAGCACTGGTTTATTTGATTCTCATTTTGACTGTCTGAATGCCATACTGTAATTGAGTTATTCCATTGATCCACACATACAAAAACAAAAAAACAAGTTTACTTTAAGTTACCAAGCATCTTTGACCTACAACCTCAAAGAGTTTCTTGGAGTGATAATAGAACACATGGCCCTCATGTCCAAATAACTCCTAGAGTACCATTTGAACCTTCCTTTATAGGTGGAAACCTCCAAACAAGGCGAATATGCAACAACTATGCAAAACAAAGAGTTTGCAGCACTAGTTTGCAATGCACTAGTGTTTTAATTATATCTCTCGAATTACAAATTGGGTTAGGATGAAATTTGGTTAGAAAGTCAATTCCATTATCATTCTCCTCTACAAAAAATTTCAGAAAAACACACATCAACATTTTGGATTTATGACCAAATGTTTAGAAGAAGCAGCGATGGGATATGAGTTCGCAGCGCCAAAAGGAAAAAACATCCAAAACCACTTTCTCGACCTTCAAACAATATTAAAACCCTCATGGAGTACCTGATGGTCCTGAGTTTGATGCTGGTATATTTAAAATTTCCCAAGGGTGTCTACAAGTAGTCGAACCTCCAAATCTCCTCTTTAACCAGTTCGCAACGCCAAAAGGAAAAAACATCCAAAACCATTTTATCGATCTTTAAAAAGGATGAAAACCATCATGGAGTACCTAATTGTCTAGAGTTGGATGATGGTATCTTTGAAATTTCCCAAGGGTTTATACAAGTATTCGAACCTCCGAATCTCCTCTTTAACCAGTTCACAGTGCCATTTCGCAGCGCCTGTCAAACATAGCKTGCACACTTTCAGGAKTTTGTTAGYTGTTGGTATGACATAATCCCTAGATAAAAGGTTAAATTGTAGGCTCTAAAAACCATAAATCCTTCTTGACATGATCCTTGTCATAAAAACAATCACATAGCTCAAACTTTAGACCAAGGCTAGACATAACCTTATTCATTTTGAAACCAAATCTAACTTTATGATTACAACTTAAAGACTCAAAACCTATGTTCTATAAACTTTATGAATAAAACAAAACCAAGGTGAATTGTTTGACCCATACAATCTTATGTGTTAACAGGTGGGTTTCAAGTTTGTTGCATGAACCATGTAGAAGCAATAGTTTTCGTGAGAAACTCCTATCTGGCCTCCTTAAATGTTTTATTTTCTTTCTATGCGTCAAACTACTTATGTGGCTAAGTATTCTTCTTAACCCATTGGTATTGAGTTGGATCTTGTTTTGCTTCATCAATTCCTGTCTTGGCTCCTCCTCAAGTGACTATATTTATTTTTTTCCCATCATCTCTGGCTTCTTCATAAATTCACTGGACATTCTGGTTGTTCTGGTTCCTTTTTTCCTTGATATTTACCAAGAGTGTTGGGTAGTCTTCTGTGTCATGGTCTATTGCGCGACAATACATGCATGTCGCTAGTGGAAGTGGAAAATCTCTTGCTTAATGTCCTAGTTGTTGGTAGTTGTGGCACACTATTGTTCCTCTACCTAATCCAAATCCTCCTCTGCCTCATCCTCCATCTCTATATCCACCTCGATATCCTTGTGATGCATTGTAATGTGGTACCTAGTTATACTATGCGTGGCTATACTATGGGTGTATTATTGTACTGTGGTTGCGCATTGTTGTAATATTGTTGTGCATTGTTGTATGGGGGTGGTACCTGGATGAACTGAGGTGAAGCTTGCCCTATCATCATTTATTCTTGCACCCTATAAGTATCTGAAGTATTTCTCTCATCAACTCCATTGTTTTACAATCCTTATCATCATGACCCACTGATTTACAAAAATTGCAATATGAACTTTTGGGTATTGTCTTATACTTTTGCATCATTGGACAATGCCATGGATCATTCCCATGAATCTTACAAATATCACACCATGGTCCTCTTGTTTGAAAGGGTTTTGGCACCCATGTTTCCATATACTACACAAAAGTTGCACATTCATTCTTATGGTGTCTTTATGTCCTGCATAATGTACACCAAACAACTTATTTTTTCTCTTTTCCCTTATTCTGGTTAAGTTGAAATGTTATATTCTTCAAGTCCTCCTTCAAGTCCTCCTTCAACTCCTCTGGATCTATCTGCTAATACTRGTTCTCTTCCAGTTGCAGGGATGCATGTAGATCCTCTGCCTAAGTTTGGAATGTTTGTTGTGTTAAAGGATACTTCAAGTGTGGTAACAATGAGTTCACAAATAAGTTCATATGTTGCATGTCAGTAATTTCATATTTCAACTTACCTTTCAGACCTTTTTATCTCTGATCAATCTCCCAAACAAAATCACCCGGTTTCTTCTTGATTTCAATCATTTCATTCATGTACTGGTCTTCTAATCTTGGCTCCTGAAATTCATTTACCAGTAGTTTTTTCACGTTTGCGATAGTATTTGGTACTCCATGTGGACTGTTTACATCCAAGATCAAGTACCAGTCCAGTGTGTGGTATCTTAGTGTGATAGATAACTATGCGATATTTGTATCCTCATCGATGATCTACTTTTCTTCCCAAATATTCTCACAGATGAATATGTTCTTTTCAGGGTCCTCTGATGTCTCTCCTCGAAATTCTGGTAATATGATCGTGAGATCATGTCTTACCAATTTGAACTACATTGAAATACTTCCTCCATGCAGTGTAGATAATTGAATGTTACTTCCTGAACTTACTCCCCCAATTGATTTTCCTTTATTGGATCCATGTCTTGTTGCTTTCCTTCCACTAAAATTTAGTTTTCTAAACGTTGGTGTTCTTTCTAGTGTATTAATCTCACAAGGGGTTGTAGGTTCCACACTGACGATGATATGGATTGGAGTTATTCCTTCTGTTTCTAACCCTGGACCTCATGTTTTCCTTTCATAGGTTGTACGTAATATTTTCTCAATTTGCTCCACAATGCGGATATCCTCTACCTCTTCTTCATCTCTCGCCAAGCCCTCTATGTTGGCTATGTATCACTTATTGTTATTCATTTTATATTGGTAGGGTGTTTCACTACGCGTATTTCTAGTATTTTCCATTATCTTCATTATCTGATCCTCTTCCATTATGATTGGGTCCATGGCATCCTTCTTCTTCCCTTTATCCATCTTTTTTTCCATATCTCAACCTCATGTCGGTACTTCCCCCCTTCCCCCATGCACGCATGGAAGTTTTGATGTCTAATTCCATGGTAATCACATTGTTGTTGTACAATAAAATATTGATTGACATATACAACAATCTGATGTACCTTCCTCTAGATCCTTTTATACAATCATTCTCTACTGTAGTGTAGGAATTCACAGTATCCACTACAAATTCAATGATAAAACCTACAACAATATTGCCTAACCGAAAATCTATTATGTGTATGAATTTGTTATTAACTTGTTGTAATTGTGCGATCTCTATAGGATTCCACTCCAGCTGTATGATTTGATTTGTAGTGTGGTTGTCCTTTAACCTCAATAACCACTCCTGCAACAAATGTGGGAAATCACAAAAAAATACCTCATGCAAGTCGCTAAACACGTATTTGTCGAGATATTTGTGAAGTGTTAACTTAGGGTTTCTGTTGTCCTTCTGCACAAACTCATGTTCCTTTTTTTTCAACCATATTTCAATCTTCGAATTCGTTGGATTCCATGGCCTGAAAATTCTCTTCTATACTTTCATTCTCCATGGGTTTATTTCATGGATCTCATCCACTCAATCCTGTGTCATTCCAGCTGGCAACATAATCATTTTTTGGTTCTTCACTTCTTCTTGGTTGACCCAGGTTCTGATCTCAACCATGTTTCCAAAAAAACCCTAAAAAACTATCAACCCTCTTGGTAAACCAGAAGGAAATGTTATGCACAGGGTGCACAATGCAGTCTCACCTGAGATATCTTTTATGGGGGACTACAATAATCAGGCATTTGCAGTCTAGGAATGAGTGGGGATTGGGATTAGTTCTTTCTTCCTTGTTAATAATTCAATTACTTCTATGATTTCTTTATCGTTAAACCTATGGATGTATGTTGTTATGGCTACTTTAACCATTCGTTCTTAATCTAATGATCAACATAAAGTAAACCATTCATTAACAATCACACAAAACACAAGGTTTACCGTGGTTCACCCTCTCCTAGGGCTACTTCCACAAAGATCTGGCTTCTCCACTCTTTTATTTATTCTACTGCAAAATCTTGCGTTGCACGTGCACTACATCTTCAGTAATACAATCTGAATGAGGGTAAGAACCCTTTGTGAGGCTGACTAGATAATACCAGGCTCCTCAACCTATGACCTAACCCTCAAGGACTAACTTACTCGACTCTTATATAAGACTTATTACAATCATTAGTTTTCCAACTAATTAACTCTAAACATTTAACTAACATCTTTTCCTCAGTACAAGCTCTCTCTTCTTCCCCTTGCCTAGACCTCCTAGGTCTTTATTTATACTAATTTATAGGATTATAACCGTTACAATCTTTGTAAAAAACACCCTAACCCTATCACAGTTAGGATTTTCTTCTTGCACACCACATTGTTATTCCTCCCGCATGTTGTTTTTCATTCTTTTTCTGCAAGTTTCGTTCTTGCCACCTTTTGTGCGTGCTCCAAAATTAGGTCTTTCTTTCAAAAATAGGTCTTTCCCCAAAACAAATCTTTCTCCAAAAATAGGCATGTGCCAAAAATAGACTTCCTTCTCAAAATAGGCATGTGCCCAACAAGTGCACAACATGAGGATGTATGCCTGCAGTTGTTCTTTCTATCCTTGGGAAGTGAACAAAGGAATTGGATCAAGGATTATTACAAGACAAGAAGTATATCTTCTTTGACGACCCTCATCAAAGAGTTCCTTAAACATTGGGAACCAAAAGCTCAAAGTCTTGAAGATACAATTCAAGACTTGAAGGATGCTTTTTTGAGTGAATGTTTTGATCTTGATCCTATTGAAGCCTCGAGAGAAGAAATTCTTCCAGAGTTTGTTGAAAAAATTGTTGAAATACAAGAAGTTGAAAAAATAAATGAGGAAAAGTTTGAGTGTCTCAAGCAGAGTAGAGATGAAGATTTCGATTTTTGTGAACAACTAATCAAATTTTGCCCCGATAAGGATTTTTTGGTTAAGTTTTGTCAACAAAGAGAAGAATAACTTGATGCCATCATCGACGATTATGAGAAAATGCCTACCCAAAACTCAGCCTGGGAAGTGGCCATTGCATATTTTGGAACAAATTCATTATACGATGTGACATAGAAATATGGGTACTAGGAAAGCTTCCAAAATGATGATGAACCACTCTGCATGCCTGAGGAACTCTATAAACTCATTATGGATCAAGATCAATACAGTGAGTTCTTTGATCCTATTGAAGATAATGAAGATTTAGCCTAAGAACATATTCATGATGAAAATCTTGAAGAATATATTGATGAAGAATATCTGGATGAGATATGTGATGAATATGAAGTATTTTCCCTTCCACTTGATGAGGATATTGAGACATGTACTTCTCCTGCACATCAAGAAGAGAACATGATGAGTTATAATCCTTTTGAAAAATTTGATGATTCTTTGTTCCATGACTTTGGAAATGATGAAAAATGCTAAAAGTATCTTTATGAATTCTCTCTTGCGGAAGGTCTAAACGAGACATTATTATCTTATTTCCCTTTTGAAGGAAATGAAGTTATCTAGACTTGTGAATAAGTAATTGAATCCTATGATGTTGATGATTTCATGGAAAAACCCTTGGATATAGTTGACGACCACATTGATGCTTTCATATAGGTTTGGAGACGTAGATGGGATGTTCTTTGCTTCATTTTTGATAGAGATACCATTTATGATGTTGAAGGTATCTCTCAGGAAAAGGGGGTTGGAGTGTCATCTTCATAGGACTAGTCTGCATGCATGTATGATTCAGATGTTTGGCAACCCAATGATGATATGGTTACACATTTGTTCTACCCCTTCGAGGATGAATTATTGCAACATACTCAAGTTGGTATTCATTCATCCCTTGATGCATACCCTTTTAAGGATGCATATTTGTTCTATGAGGAATTTTAGCCATTGTGCTCAGATTTTGGTAGACACCGGGTCATGGCCAGTGCAAAGCAATCTGAGGTCCACACTACCAAATGGAATTACTTTCATGTTGATACTTTGGACAGGGATTTTCATAAAATGAAGAGATGTTTCCTAAATACAACATAGGAGTTTCACTCTAAGGTTGTGCATTATCCTGTTTCCTCTTGCTTGTGAAATCAAAGAGTTTTCTTGGGATCTCTTGTCCTTTCTCAGCCTTCAGGGAGCATTGATTTTATAAGTGAAGATGAATATGGGTTGTTTTCTATATATGGTATCCCTCTTCATGGATGGATTGATCATGCTTGTGGCTACATTTTCTAGCGGGATGATGAGGCTGATGGTTTCTCTTTCCAGCAAGATTTCCTCCCTCCCAACCATCTCCATGAGTTTTATTTCATGACCGATTATATGTGTGTTTATACTCATGATAATTATGTGCTTGAATTATCTTTTTGTATTATATGATTAAGCATAGGGGGATGTAATTTGATGAGATGACCAGCTGGTTGCACTGGTTGTATGACTTCACCTGACATCACCCATCACTTGATCTTTAGGGCCCCAAGGCCTCAGGTATGTAGGTAGGTCATGTTTGTTTCCATTCACTTGCGTATTTATTGCACATATTAGTTTAGATTCATTTCATATTTCATTTTTCTCTACTTGCATATCGATTTCATGCGTAGTTTATAATGTTTTTTTTAAATGTCAAAATTATTATTTCTAGATTAGTTTTCATTTTTTATTTCTATGTATATGAATAATGGGTGATAGCAGTAATCTAGATGGTATGATGTCTTTGTTTGAGTTTTGGTAGTTGTTGAGGAAAATGTATGAATTACCTTACTCAATCATTT
This sequence comes from Picea mariana, assembly GCA_032191745.1. Lineage (NCBI taxonomy): Eukaryota > Viridiplantae > Streptophyta > Pinopsida > Pinales > Pinaceae > Picea > Picea mariana. The sequence goes on along the minus strand of JASDQU011104405.1, from coordinate 20,280 downwards.
TCAAATCTTTCCTGGCTAGGACAAGATAGTCAGGAATATCACCCTTGGTTTTATAGCCTCAAAAAAATTCTCTCAATCTGCAAGTATTAATTACTAGGATCAAGGATGATTTATTTATGAAAATAATGTTACAATATGAAATAACATTTATATAAGTTTCTGAAATATATAAACATTACATAAAGTAAACATGGAGATCAAAAAGAGAAAAATAACCAAGTCATCAATACACAGATATAAGACATAATAGAAATCTGATTTATTTCATTCTGAGATATCAAAAATGTTTTTCTCTTTACAAAACCCTGAGAGGGCATGGACCAAAGTTTTATTTAGAGATCCTTGATGAACACCATACAAAAATACGTTGAAAATCAAGTAAAACTGAAATTTATAATCTAGATCAACTTGTCATAAACTGTTGCCAATTTGACTCTGCAAGATATTCTTTATCAGATATGAAACTTAATTCACAAACATAAAAGAATAAACAGACTATCAAGGATGGATCAAAACCTCTAAAACAAGTGTCTGAAAAGTTTTGTTCAGTCTTGAACCTTCCTGTCTACAATAAGACCCTGTTGTTACAAAGAAAAATAGGCTTTGAATAAACTCAAGAATGAATGAAAACTGAAACTATCTTATGAAATCAAAAGATCAACCCTTATTCTTGTTTTCTACTTATATTCCCCTCTTGTTTCTTCTTCTCATTCAGCTTTTATGCTTTCCAAATAAGTTGAAGTAGTTAACTACTTTCTTTAGTTAAGTTAGTTTGACTTAACTAATTAGTTTAGGAGAAATAAATAATAATAATAATAATAATTAAGGGTCTTTAATTAATAATAACTAGGTAGGTGGGACCCCTTGTGACTCCCGTCTTTTCTTCTTTTCAAATCATAAAATATAACACAAATGGATAATCATTTTAACACATACCACCCTTGTAGCTCCCTTAAATATCTTTCAAATTAGATATTTAAACATCATAAATAATTTATATCATATCCAAAAAATATATAAATATCCACATCATCCATATTATCCATATGATCCACAAAATACCAAAACAGATCTTGTTGTCCCCAAATTATGAAATCTTTAACATTGTCTTCATCAACTCAACCATAAAAACATATAAACTAAAAGCCATACTTGCCACTTTGAGAGGCAATTTTTCTTTTATCACTGTTGTCTCTGTTTGATTTCCTGGAAGTAGTTCGTGGTTGATTAGAACCTTGAGGTTGTATCTCACTGATAACATGGGAACAATCATCTTTCAAGTGCATGCAAGAAGACACATATTTTGAGGAATCATTTGATGGAGAAGAAGGGGAGGCAATTGATTTGCCTTTATCTTGCACACGGGGGAGATTAGTTTTTAGTCATTTACTAGCATGTAAGGATTGAACAGGTGACTCAACACAGGAAATATGGAAATTAGGATTTATAGGTGGTGGAAGAGGTAATGACATGTTGGGCCAGCAATGATGGTGAGAAACAGTCGGGTTGACAATCTCTTGCCATCCATCATTTGCAAGGACTTTTGGTTGCAAAGACACATGAGGAGGAATGTGAATTCTAGCTATGTTCTGAGGCTAGAAGGGAGGTCTCTCTGGTTGACGGTGTATTATTCCATGCCCAATCCAGTAAAAGAACCCATCTTGGAACAACTGGTCTAGTTCTTGGGGATCAACATCAAAATGAATGGAAAATATAGGCCTTCTAGGACCTCTGTTATAATTTCCCCGGCCTCTGTTACTTTTTCCATGGTTTCCCCTACTAAAGAAACTCATCTTGTAGTAGGAATTCATCAATAACTAAGCCCTTAATAAACCATACATGACATTCTGCTTGCATGAATAAAACATTGGCTCATAAATTGACACGATATACATGAAAATTCATCCATAACAAACCATTTAACAATCGCCAAGTGAACAGGGGGTGATAAGGTTCATGGGACATATGGAGGGAGTGTAATGAGTGAAAAGTGGTATAATGATAGGGTATTAATACATGAATACTATTCAACAATTAAATAAATAATTTAACTGTCTAATAAAATACAAAAATATCAGTTTCCAACCATTACTGTGTTATCTCTCTTGTTGGTGTTACACAGACCTTTTGAATTTATTTCATAGAACAAGGATTTCATAAATGCAATTGGGATTATGAGGGGAATTTAATGAGTGAAAAGTGGTAAAATGACAGGGACATAATATGGATACTGTTCATATAAAAATAAACCAAAACCAACAATAAAAAATATCTTTGTTCAGGCCTCCAAAGTTCAACAATATTCACTTTTCAACATTACAATTTAAACTATTACTTCCTTTACAAATTCTGTGTTGGCTTCCAAACAATAATCCCTATGCCCATAAATATTCAATTACAATATCCTTGTACCCATATAATCTTTATATACCATTCCTAACAAACAACATTGCAATCGATATGATAAACCACAATAACGCTTTGGGCCACAACCATTTATAATTCCAATGCTAAATATTTTCTTAAAGCCAATAAAAACATGCACAATGATTCAAGCCATTTATATCCAATTCTTATCCAAAAATAACATGCACAGTGTTTACCACCACATTATTTAAACATTGTTCAACACAACCAAACTGGGTGTTAAAACTCTTAATCGGGCCCCAATCAATTCACACACAAGTGTATTTAAAATATAATCAACATAAGGATTGAACCGAATAACATTCAACACTTCTAGCCCAAGATTCAAATAATAAATTAGGTATAGAATTATTCTAGAAATTCCCAATGACATAACCAAATCGTGCCCAATTAACCAAGCACGCACAGTGCTCTGTTTACCCTTGAATGGAGTAAAATGATATTAGAATTATATTTAGGGTTTAAAAACAACAAGTGGAGATCAAGAATAGGTGGTTCGATCATAGGATTAAGTCCTCGACAATCGCAGACAACTCATGCCTTTCACAATTTACCATAGACATATAACATGTAACAATACTTTCGACTGTGAGGGTTACTAAAACAACAGTTGACCACTTCTAGCAGGGAATGAAATGAAACCAATATCTTAAACAACCCTGTAATATGAGAATCCAAGCACAAATCCATGACCAACCACAAGCATGTGTAATTCTTCCATTAACTTTTGGGTGATGTTAAACCCATACTATTCAATTCTTTCTAGGAAACAATGTTAGTGAGAGCAATGCAATGATAGATAACAACTTGGGGTTTTCCCAAAACAAGGAAAAAAAACACTTTAATCCTTCAACGGTTCAAAATGGAATCTAGAGGGTCAAAAACACTATGCACAGAGACTAACACAGAGTGGGCAGCTTAAACATAGAGACTTGTTGTAACAATCCATAAATAAGATACACGCACAACCCATAGCTTTTGCAAGCCATGATATTCCATATCGACAAAGGTGCGAGACTCAAAAACCAAAAATGTGGTCGAGCATGCTTCATTGCCATTTCTATCAATAACCCACACAAACATTACACACAACAAGGATAGCATAATCATGTTTTTTTTAAAGTGCCAACAATCCAGAATAATCACCATAAGAAACCACAGCCACAACACCAATACACAGTTCAAATATCTCATAATAGCTTAAGAAAAATAAAGACCACGAGCAATCCTGAGACAAAAGTTGATTCAAAAGGCATAGTAACCATCATGTGTGGAAGAGTAAGAAACCCATACCTGGAAAAAAATGTGCGAGAAAGAAAACTAGACTGTATATCTCCTTCACGACTGAACAAAGAAGAATAGCAACAACCACCAGAGCCAAAACCAAAATGCAAGAATGACTAGTGTGACAGGCTCGAGGGGGAGTTTGAGTGACATGTCGTAAATGAAATTCGCTTRTCCCTTCCAACCTCATTCAATTCAAAGTACGATCCAACCAATTCACCGTGACACTAAGAATTTAATCAACCACATATCCATTGCCATATCATATTTGCATAGTGYGCCACCCTTGGTAATGTTAAAATCTTTAAAATAACAATGGACTATAAACATTACTCCAWSTGAATCAACATATAACATTCAACAAGGCACATAACTATARCAACAAGGGTTTAGTGTGCCCCTCCTTTGTCACAATAATACAACATTAGAACTCAAGTATAGYTMTTTTATTTAAAAAGATCCCCAATATTATCCCTTATCAAGATCATTTAAACCAATTAATACCATGTTTAATTGCAATATCAAAACAAAAATGATAATAATCCCTTCATCCCTAGGGAAACCTTAACATAATATATGAGTGGTCCTCAAAACTATCCAGTGTCATGCAATAATCAACCAACCATCTCATGTCACCATAAAATTTTAAACCATGATTTGAAACAATGAACTATAGAAGACTGTGTTGGTATCATCACATAAGAAATTAAAATATAAGCGCAACATATCCACCATAGCTCCACAAGTCTACAAGGGTGCCCCACCTACTAGTTTATTATTAATATAGTATATAATAAAGCTTGGCAATCATTTGTGAGCATAGTATTCATCATTGCATTTTTAAGCGTCAACAAACTAGCGAATCCAAAGGGAAATATGTTTCCAATAGATTAAGAACTCAAAATGTCTAGTTTCGTAGACCAGGTGAGCATTAGATCAAGGAATTATATATCAGAATGATTATGCAACAAGGGAAGTGTGGCGGTTTAAGGGAAAAAAGGATTCAGGATTTTGGGAATAACTCATGGAAGTGTTACGTATGAGGGGATTATTCATGTATGCATAACATTCAATTAATCATAGTGAAATAATTTATTGTTTAAAGGAGAAAAACTTCTGGTGCACTCTTTTTTAATCTCAGGGTGGAGGGAAGAAAGGGAAGACAAAAAGTAGGGATGGAAATCCAATTATCTATCTAACATTAGTACAGAAAGTAGAGAAAAATTCCAGTGATGTCTACAAGGAGGACATCATGATATTTGTGTAACCTCATTGTTATTGATTAAAAATACCTGAAGAATAGTATCGTTGTGGAAAAACTGATCCAGAATTTTATTTCTGAAAAGAAAAGATATTAATAAAAGAAAAACAACATAAAAATAAAACAGCAAAGCAAAATCAAAGCTGTGAAACAAAAACTATAATACATAAGTAATTCCCATACAACATTTTAATTTTCAAACTAGTTCCACATAGTGTTTCAAGTGTGAACCATTGGTGCTATAGGAAAATGATTTCTCTTCCAAGTCCTTTAGAAGATAAGAATTTGCACCTAGAACAAAAGCGATTTTAAAAGGACCCATTCCTAACTTTTGAAACTTTGAATGCCTTCCTCTATTAGCATGATATGAATCCCAAAGCAAGACTTTCTCATTTACTTTAAATCTGACAGCTTTTGCGCTTTTATTGAAATATTTATTTACAATTTTTTGTCTTTTCTTTATGTTCTCTAAGGCAAACATCCTTTGTTCCTCTAAATCCAATAGTGCATTTATACTTTGAGATATACTAGAAGAATTTAATTCTTCAATCTGTAGCATCAACATTAGAGAAGAAAGTTCCATCTCGGTAGGAAAAATGGCTTCTTGACCATAAACACGCTGAAAGGGAGTGAAACATGTGTTCATMTTGGTAGTAGTGTGATCTACCCAAAGGGTGTAAGTGAGGAGGGTGTGCCATTGTCGAGGCTTATCTTCAATGAGCCTCTTGATAATTCTAACTAGATTTTTGTTAGTAGACTTGGCTTGCCCATTTCCTTGAGGTTAATAAGTTGATGAGGTAAAATGTTTAACTCCCAACTTATCTACAAACTGAGTTAGCATAGAAGAAATAAAAGCGGGGTCGTTATCTGTAATAATTTCTAAAGGAATTCCAAATCTGGAGAAAATATTAGTTTCAAGGAAAGAAATAACCTATTCATCTCGTGAATGTTTAAGTGGGACAACTTTAGTCCATTTCATAAAATAGTCTGTGGCTTTCAAGATAAAAACTTGTCTTGCTAAAGATGGAGGATTAATAGGTCCAATAAATTCCAGACCCCATTTTGAAAAAGGAAAATCAGGGATGACAGGTTGCAAAGGCATGGCAGACATACATTTTTTCCCAGCGAACTTTTGGCACTTGTCACAAGATCTTGAAAATTTATAAAATATCGAAAAATTGAAGGCCATTAATACCCTTTTCTGATGATTTTAAAAGTAATAGTTTTAGCAGAAAAGTGGCCACTCACATGAATAACATAATTTGAAGATCCATGGGTTTCTTGTAATAGGTTTTGTGCTTCCTCATTATTTACACAATTAAGTAATATACCATCGACAGATCTCTTGAACAAGAAGTCTCCTAAAATAACATATCTGGAAGATTCAAGACAGTTCCTTCTCCTTTGATGAGTATCTAAGCTATCTAGACATCTCTGATTTTGCAAGTAATACACCCGATATTTATACCAGGGATGTTAAACTATAAGAAGGATTTGACTATCAATGTAAAATAGTGTTGACAGAGGATTATCATGTTCGTCAATTTTTTCACTTGCTTCAACATGTTGAGCCAAGTGAAGGGATAAGTCTCATCCATTAATTGTTTTTGAAGTCATGATTGTTAAATCATGATCCTAGATCTTGGCAAGCCAATGTGCAAGATTTCCTGAAAGATAATTTTGTGAGAGAAAAAACTTGACAACAGGCAAAGGGACTTTTACTAGTGTGTGCTTACCTAAGATAAAGTGGTGAAATTATTCATAAAGTGGTGAAACATATTTTTAAATATAAGAATATTTGAACTCATCATCTGATAAGCTTTGACTCATGTAATATATTGGTTTTCATTATTCTGGTCATCACATTGTACACGAATAGTAGAAGCTGCTTCTTCTATGGCATTAGTGTATACAATAAAGTCTTTCTCAAAATCCGGTTTCGCCAAAACCGGTGGGGAATTGATTTCCTTCTTATTACTGACGAAATCATTCTCGACGTCTTCAGTCCAAGAAAAGGAGTGATCTTTCTTGAGAATATTGTGAATTGGTTTGACCATTACAGCAAAATCAGGAACAAATCTACGGACAAAGTTGATAATGCCCATAAAGGCTTGAACCTTTATTTTGGAAGTGGGAGCAGGAAGGTTTAAAATAGTAGTGATCCTCTATGGCATTAGTGTATACAATAAAGTCTTTCTCAAAATCCGGTTTCGCCAAAACCGGTGGGGAATTGATTTCCTTCTTATTACTGACGAAATCATTCTCGACGTCTTCAGTCCAAGAAAAGGAGTGATCTTTCTTGAGAATATTGTGAATTGGTTTGACCATTACAGCAAAATCAGGAACAAATCTACGGACAAAGTTGATAATGCCCATAAAGGCTTGAACCTTTATTTTGGAAGTGGGAGCAGGAAGGTTTAAAATAGTAGTGATCCTTTCGGGATCTATACTTATTCATGAATCATATACAATATTCCCAAGGAGATTACCCTTAGTAACACCGAAAATAGACTTAGAAAGATTTTTAAAAATGCCAAAATTTCTGCATCGCATGAGAACTTTTCTAAGATGACCAAAATGATCTAATCGGTTTTTTGAATATACAGTCAGGTCATCAAGATAAATCTGAATAATCTTACCGATCAAATCGTCAAAAGATATCTGCATATATATTTGGAAGTTTGCACCTACATTAGATAAACCAAAAGGCATACGTTCATAAGAAAATGTGCCCTAATGTGTAGTGAAAGTGATGTTGTATTTATCAGTCCTTTTTACCTTGATTTGATTATAACTAGAAAAACCATCAAGTAAGGACATCATTTGTGACCTTGCAACTTGTTCCAAAATCATTTCCATATTAAGGAGAGAAAAATGGTCTTTTACGCTCGCTCTATTTAATGCATGAAAATCAACGAATAGTTAGATCTGACCATTTTTTTTCCGAACGGGAACCAAATTGGAAACCCACTCAAAATACTTAACAGGGAAAATTATCCCAGCCTCCAAGATTTTTTCCAACTCCTTCTGATTAGTTTCTTCAAGTGCAGGGTTAATGGGTCTTTTTTTTTGCCTAACCAGTTTTATACCTTCCTTGATAGGAATATCATGTTGTATAAGATCAGGATCAAAACCATGAAGATCCTCATAAGACCAAGAAAAAACATCTTGAAATTCATGAAGTAACTCAATGAATTTCAACTTTTCTTCATCAGTACATTGGGCACCTATATTAACATTCTTTGGGAAATCGGGTGTCCCAATGTTGAAGGAAATGGTTTCACCCACTTTCCCTTTTGACTCCTCTTATTTATGTTTTTCTCTGTTACCTACATCACTCGATGAAAATGAAATTTCTAGAGGAGTCATGCCCTTCAAAATTTTGTTATTTTCCATGGATATAATCTCCTTAGGCTTATATGGTTCATTTTTTATGAAAGCACAAATTMTTTCATCACTAGGGAAGACCTGCCATGACTCTACATTGTCARGGATATGAGGATGATATAAAGATTGAAAAGTACAATCGGATCTTTGTCTCAAACATTGTCGAGTAGGAGAGGTTGCAAAAACAACTAACCTGTCAGCCATTGAATTCAATTCCCATMTTTTAACATGAGTGATGTTAAATGATAATAAGTTCGAGATAAKTTCCCAAACATTTTGGGTGTAGCATTGCATTAACTTGTTGCTAGRAGAATATATTTTACGTACAAGGTTCACAACAAGCTCAGAGTCCCCAAAAACTGTAAGGTGTCCACAACCCAAATTATAGGTATTTTCAATGCATAGTAATAATGCTTCAAATTCGATGACGTTGTGAAAGAAAACTCTAAACTATAGGAAAAGTTGTTAATTTTACCTACAGGTGAGTACAATATAATTCCATCTCCATTACCTTCGTTGGAGCATGAGCCATCAATGTGCATATGCCACATTCCATCCTCCGGGTCAATTTGTTCTAGGTTAGTGTTATCTTCATATGCAAAGATGGAGTACACTCCTAAGTCCTCCTCAACATAGTTTACATTAGGCTATGGAATKTTTTCTGTATACGGTGAAATTATTTCCTCCCTTAGGACTATTATATTCTTTCCATTCCRAGGAACGAATAAGTGTGTCCCGTCAAGTGAAAGATATCCACATGTCAAGGCTTGCCAGTCTCTTCCTAATATGATTGAATAGTTACTAACTGGCATGTCAATTACATTAATATTAAGGGTTGTCCTTATTTCAATATGTGCACACAGAACCAAAGTCACATCATTGATGTCACCTATGGTCAATTTTTGTATACTATTATACAAGAGCATGCTTCTAGAAATTACGCTTAGGCCCAAACCACCGTCAATTAGGAAACAATGGGATATTTTGTCCATGATCTTTACAAAAATGAAAAATGGGGGATTTTTTATAGGGTGTCTAAAACTATTTACACCTACTTTATTTACACTAGAATCCTCTTATTTTACCTCTTCAGAGAGATTGGCTATGGTGGAAGCTTTTCCTTCCATGAAATTTTTTAGATGCTTTTGTTTCTCAGGAATGACAACCATGTACAGAAGAGTAGCATCGCCCTTGATATTAGCCAATTGGTTGAGAATGTTGTATTTGGAAGAGAGAAGAGGGGAGGGAGTTTCTTGACTGTCAAGAGTCTTGGTAGCTTGTTCAACAATATCTTGTGAAGATGAGCTTGGGATAGAAGAAGCACGAGGGGGATCATATTTTCCTTTTGAAGCATAGGATTTATTGCTAGTGTTTATGATCATGCCATTCTCTAGTTCTGTGAAATCTAGAACATCAATGGTAGTTTTAGACCTTTTTCCAAAGATTTTGTCTCTGGCACTCTTCTTTACATCATAAGTACTTTCCTCGTGATGTTCCTTGCAAAAGTTACACGAACTGAGAGGCATGATGTCTTTGGGAGGAAATTTGTTTTCATTGGGATTCCTAAAAGATGGTGAAGAAGAAGATGAGACCCCAGGAGTAAGTGAAGGGGAATTTCCCTTTCGCTCGT
>JASDQU011104404.1:4839-29830 GCA_032191745.1 Picea mariana | reverse complement strand
GTTAAAAGAAGCTGGTAAGAGTTAAAATCCACAAAAATGAAACCTAGAGATTCCTCACCCAGGGATCCTCGAGAAGGCAATAAAAGGCCTCTCAGCAAGAAACAAGAGGGACCCGAAGAAAATAACAAAACAAGACCTAGCCAAGAGGATAGGGGGTCTCATCACAAGCCAGCCTATTATGTTCATGGGTACCTAGCAGTATGACATTGCCATTATATGGTTACCATGCCAGGGTAGTTACCTTTAGTTGCATGGCCAAGGGAAAGGGGATCTCATCATGATCCAACCTTATGTCCTTGGGGAACTTTTATGTACTTAAGGATGTAGTTTGGTCTTATGAACATTGGTGCCACTTTCCAGAGAGCAATGGATTTTGACTTCAGATACCTCATACAAAATATCATAGAAATTTACCAAGATGACCTTACAGTTGTGTCCAAGGATATGAAATACCATCTCTCCCACCTTAGGATTGTCTTTGAGTGATGCAGAAAGTATGGTATCTCACTGAATCCCAAGAAATCTGTCTTTGGGATTGATGAAGGAAAACTGTTAGAACATGTTTCCTCACAAGAAGGAGACTCCATTGATCCTAAAAGAGTCCATTCAATAAAATATGTATGTCCTCCAACCAACAAGAAAGCTTTTCCATCTTTTATCGGAAAAATCAACTTGATTCGTAGATTTGTGCCAAATTTTTCCAAGAGGATAAAACCTTTAAGTGCCTTGCTGAAAAAGGAAGTTTCTTTTAGGTGGGGAGATGAGACCAGCAAATCCTTTGAAGACATAAAAAATGCTATCTCCCAAGCCCCCATCTTGATTAGTCCTGATTTCTCACGGGATTACATAATATTCTCATTTGCATCCCAGGATACCATTACAGGTGTCCTGATGCAAAAGGATGCTGATAACTATGAACACCTCGTGGCCTTTATGAGAAAATTCCTAAGAGACTCAGAGCTGAGCTACTCCATCATAGAGAAACAATCCTATGCCTTGTTCAAGTCCCTTAAACACTTCAGAAACTACATCGGTTACAATAAAATCAAGGCTTATGTCCCATACCTAGTTGTGAAGGGCGTTTTGTTGCAACAAGACTGCATGGGTATTCGAGGGAAGTGGTTTTCCAAGATTCAGGAGTATGACTTAGAAATAAAACCCACCAAGATAATAGAGGGATAAGGTTTTCTCCAAATGATAACTGAAAGCAATCAAGAAGCCATACAGATGGGTGAGAGTGAACAAGTAAATGTAATGATCAGTGAACTAGAACATGACGAGTGGTATTCCGATATTATGTATTATCTAAAGAACTTGTCTTTCCCTGATCACTTTCTAGATTACAAGAGAAGGGATTTGATATTGAGAGCTATGAAATATTGGTTGACTGAAGATGGACTTGGATGGAAAAATCCTGATGGTGTTATACTTCGATGCGTAAACAAGGAAGAGACAAAGAAGTTACTAGAAGAATTGCACTCTGGACATTGTGGTGGACGTTTTTCTGATCATACCACTGTCCATAAGGTCTTGAGGGATAGCTATTATTTTCCAACACCTTTTTCATACACCTACTATCATGTCCGACTTGCCAACCTTGCCAGTACTTTTTCGGCAAACCAAAACGCCCAGCACATCCCTTGAAACCGGTGGTAGTAGAGGCGCTCTTTCAGTAGAGGGGTTTGGAATTTTTTGGTGATTTCAAAGAAAATTCAAGTAATGGCTATCAATGGATCCTAACAACTACAAACTATTTCACCAGATGGGTCGAATCAATCCCTACAAAAAAGGCCACCAAGGAAGTAGTCATGAATTTCTTGGAAGACCTGATCATAACTAGGTTCAGTGCCCCTTCCAAGATCACTATAGAGTAATGCCAAAGATTTCAACTCTTATGCTTTGGTGGAATTTTGTTTCAAATATGGAATTACACTGTCCCATTCCTCCAACTACTACCCATAAGGAAATGGATTAGCAGAATGAACCAATAAGAACCTCATGAATACTTTGAAGAAGGTTGTCGGAGAGAATAAAAAGTGATGGGATAGAAAAATAAAATACGCAGTATGGGCAGACTAAATAACGACCAAAACTTCCACAGAGAAAACTCCTTTTGAGCTTGTATATGGACTTGAACTGAAGCTTCCTGTGAACCTCCAAATACCTATCCTTCATTTTTCTCAACAATACACCACAGATGCAGAAGCAATCAAAGGCAGGATCAATCAGCTGATAGATCTAGATGAAACACAGAGAGGTGCCTTGGGTCGAATGATGAGAAAGCAAGAAAAGATAAAGAACACTTTTGATCATAAAGCCAAGGAGATAAATTTCGCCAAAGGAGATATTGTTCTACTTTGGGATAAGAGAAAGGAAAAGCCTGGTATGCACAAAAAATTCGACAGTCTACGGGGAGGCCCTTATAAAATCATGAGTTGTGCAGGTATGAATTCTTTCAACTTGGAGACCATGGAAGGAGAAATCCTGAAGCTGCCAATGAACGCTTTACATATCAAGTGTTACTACCCTCCAGAGACCTGACTCCACAGGTAAGTATAGGTAGGTAGGCATTCTTCGTGTATTATACCATTTTCATTTCATGATAGTTAGCTTCCTCATTTGCATATTAATTGTTTTATTTCAGTCGTATACATATAGTATATTTGCAGGGTGGAAATACCACCCCACCTTTGTTATTGATGCCATTTTAGAGTATGAGAAGGTCTAGAGGTTATGCCGGAGATGTTGAGGTTCTCATGCACTCTATGGTGAGAAGATGTCCCCGAGTTGGAGCCAGATGTTTTCCCTGATTTCTAGGGATAACTAGGAGATCATGTCTCGAGGTCTACAGGTCCTAGACATGGAGTCTCGAGAGAAGGATTGACATGAGCATGGCCCTCGAGGGCCCATCTTTCTTCTCTTTCATCAGACTTGTCTTGTCAGTAGTAGCAGCATCCATCACCTTCAGCTTGGACTTGTATCATAGAAGACTCTTGCTCCATGAGGTAATTGGTCCATGTATCATGGTATGTGTCATATTTGATCATTATAACCTTTAGATAAATGCATCAAATTACTTTTGTTTCTGAAAACTAATTGGATATTACATTAACCCACTTGACCATGGTTGGGGGGATTGTCAGGGTACCCTAGAAAGCTTATACCCATAGGTTTTGGTTTTCCACTGGGGGGATTTTGAAGGGCCATCATCCGCTCCCATCACATCATCACTTATACATATTATCTCCCACTCATCTGTCCCATTCCCTTATTCTGGGAATCGGGATGATCTGGTTGTGGGGTTACACCTTATCTTGTGGGAATAAGGGGCTAAAGGTCCAGAAGCTAAAAGAAAATGGTAAGAGTAAAAAGCTATACAAATGAAACCTAGAGATGCCTTGCCCAAGGATCCCTGAGAAGGCAATAAAAGGCCTCTCAGCAAGAAACAAGAGGGACCCAAAGAAAATAACAAAACAAGACCTAGCCAAGAGGATAGGGGGTCTCATCACGATCCAGCCTATTATGTTCATGGGTACCTAGCAATATGACATTTCCATTATATGGTTACCATGCTAGGGAAGTGACCTTTGGTTGAATGGCCAGGGGAAAGGGGGTCTCATCATGAGCTAGCCTTATCATCTCTGTGAAAGTACTTGTGGGTAACACTGTAAGCTCTAGTCACCACGCCAAGGAAATAAAATGTCCTCTATTTATACCTTGAAATAAAATAAATAAGAAAAATAAATAAAGAAAAGAAAGAAGAAAGGAAATAAAGGGGTTGGAAAGAATTGCATCCATGACAGGTACAACTCAGCTTCTACAAAGGCACCCACAGGTAATATCGTACACCCCTGTCTTTCACTCTACCCGTATGTCTGGACATCCCTTGACCACATCACCTTGCGTTACATGGCTTGTATGACATCCTCTGGAAACTTTCCTTTTCTTATGGATGCTGGCCCAATAGGTCATTTTGTTTTTCTCTTCGGCTTTGTATAGTAGGTCACTGTAATGTCTTTCATCTATTGAATGATATATCAGGGGTTTTATGCATGTATTTCATAAAATTAATGATGAGATGTGATTAACATCGCTATGATCCTTGTGACTGATGAGCCCATGGAGGGTGAAGTTTTTGACGTGCCAGACCATGCCCGACGGATAGGTACCAGTTGGATCGGTACACATGGGGAGATGATTAGTTCGGACCTCCATGGGGCTGAAGAGCCCATCAGATGGTTGTTGGGACCCCATCAGGGGCAGAGAGAGGACAGTGATTGGATGATCCTTTTCACATGAGAAGAATAAGGATGTTCCACCCAAGACACTTTGGCTAAACCCATCCCAGGGGCATTGAGCCACTTCAGATGGAACGTTTTTCCTTTGGATGACCAGGATCTCACCCAGGACGTCTTGATGTCTCCTTGAGTGTGTGGCAGCTTGACAGGATCTCTGGCATGTGTGGCATCTTGGAGGAGCCCAAAAATGGATAATGTTTGACTTTTGGATGCTTGACTAGCCCCAAAAGGGCCTAACGTTTCCCTCAGAGGGGCTTGACGTCTCACTTTTTGCTCATTTATGTCTTTTACTTAGAATTTAATGTAAAAATAGTATGATTTTGATTATTAACCTTGTCGGCTATTTTTAATGAACTAATTTTAATTATGGGTCATGAGATGTTATATATTGAGGATGTTTTTCCCTCATTTGAAGGAACACAACAACTCACACTTGTGAGGTCTTATTTTTGCACCCTAGTTTGGGTATTTGGTCTTTTAAAGGAGGCGGACTTGTTGATGGAAGGTTTTTATTAGAATATTTGGAATTTCTCTTGAGGAAGGTTTGCAACTAGGTTTTACACATGCTTGTCTTCATGATATGTAAGTGTTTTTCCTGCAAAACTTCTTGAATGAATGGTTGTAGGTTAGTATTCTTGCATTTACTTATAAATTTTCTGATTTTAAAACCCTAGGTGACAAGCACACAAGTAGGTCCTTGTCTCATGTCCCCTTAGAGAGAAATTTTTCAGCCATTGAAGAAGGCAGAAAGAGCCTAGCCTTTGCTACACTCTTCTCACTTCTTCCCTTAAGCTAGCTTTGATTTTAAAGGTTAAAAGGAGGGTGACATCCTAGGCATAGGTTATCTACACCTAGGGCCATCCATCTTCTAGGGTTTTAGTGATAGATCCTTGCCATTGCAACACTCTCCCTCATTGAATCCTCTTGTTTTAAATCTTTTCTTTTGCCAGCCACTTTTCCAAGTTTGACCTAAAGAAGGAGGAAAGAGCACAGGGCGTTGCTTAAGCAACATCGGAGTGAGACTCTTTCCCCTAGGATTTTGATTCTAGGGCCCTTCCATTGTAGCACTCTAGAACCCTTCACTCTTGTCTTTAGCCTATTACTCCTTCAACCTTGGGTCCTCTCCTTGAATGACTCCATATATCTTTAGGCACTGATCTTAGACACACAATGTTGAAGTCCTAGTGTCAAAAACAACTCTCAAAACTTTAAATTTTGAAACCCTAATATTGATATCATTAATATATGTTGTTTCATTGCTTATATATTATTGTTAGATAGTCACATGAAGTACTAACCCATTGAGTTATAGCCTGCATATATATTGTATTGTTGTTGTCTCGTTCTAGGCAAGTGTTTTCATTTGGGCATACACTTCATTTATTGGTTGATTAGCCGGACTTTCTGACCTTAGTGGTAACCTGTGAGGAGGAACTTTTCCATTGACTTTTATACTTTGACCTCTTCAAAATCCTGGGTTACCGGGGATGTCTCCCCTGGGTTAACCTCCCTAAATAGAAAGAACCTCCCCATTGAGGTGACATTGGGTGGGGAAGGTTCCTATTATGCTAGTTTGGCCTCAATTCTCTAGCCTTTAGACCTAGCTACAAACTATGCGATAAGATTTTGGCACCGTTGCTGGCGAACACTAAGTCAATCTTCCTCAACGATGAATGTTTTTGGTAAGCCTTGCCTCAAAGACCTTTTCTTACAAGCTTACTTGGCGACTCCACTAGGGTGTTTTTCCCTTTTTCTTTGATAGTTTCAATTAAACTATCTGGCAACTCCACAAACAATGACCTGTAGTGGGAAACAATACTCGAATCCCTCTACTGTGGCCACTATCACTCTAACAAGCTCTGTGCCCCCAAATAACCCTAATCCTCACAAGTGGTCTTACTCAGAGAGTTTCAACTGTTTCAACTTTAGTAACATCCAAGGAGGTATGCATGACTTACCCAAGGATGCAGACTCTTGGCTACCACTTGTTTCAGGGAAAGGTATCCCTGGAAACTCACATTGGACTCAGTTCATTGATAGTTTTGATTTTCATTTGGATGGTCAGGAACACCCTGACGTAGAGATGCTAAATTTCCCTTGTAGGGATGCTAAAGTTTGGATCCATGGGTGCCCTAAAGGAAGTATAAAAAACCCTGAAGAACTGCAAAGAGCCTTTAAAATAAGTTGGTGTGATAGTGAGCATTCACAAGACTCTTTTTCCCAATACCTTAGCATTTGCAACAGACCTTGTGAGAGTGTTAGAGATTTCAGTGATAGGTTCAATCTTCTACTTAAAAGTGTCTGGTCAAAGGTGGCCTTGGAGGAATCCATAATTGATCATTTATTGTCCACCCTGGAAGGAACCTTACAATTCAACGTCAAGGACCAATCACCAAAACTCTAGAGGAAGCACAAGACTTGGCTTTTCAAATTGAAAGAAATCTTGATTTTGAAGATTACATTCATCAAAATTTTGAACTATGGGATCCAGGTAATGATACTATTATACAGTCTGAACTTCCAAAGATCCTCCAGGTCGAACTTGCCCCCACTAAGAGAAAATGGAGCCTTTCACATGAAAGTATCATCTCTTCCCAAGAAACCCATTTGAAAAATACTCTTCCTGAGGAGGAAGTTGAAGTTGTCCTACCTAAAAACGTTGAGAAATATCCTTCACAAGATTTGTCTCTTTTTATCCACCAAGTGGGACACCTTGTTGCCAAAGTTCATGAGCTCACACCATTTTATGTCACTCTCCAAGTCAAAGACTCTCTCCTCCACAACTATCTCCTACACCCAAGTGCCGCAACTAACGTGATGAGAGAGGAAGTTATGTTTCAATTAGGTCTAACCATCTCACAAACAAATACCAGAGATGACTTTGTAAATTGGATCATTAACAACCTCTAGGTGGCCTTTAACTCATGCCCCAGTGCTCCTTTCTTGATAAATGTAGTCATCGTCAATGTTGTAAACAATCTGGGGGTTATTCTTCACAAAGATCTCATAGAGTACTTGAATGGTAGTGTTCATGAACAGCAGTCCAAAGAAACCATCCCTCATCCTGAAGGGGGGTTCTTTACTATCTACAATGAGCCTCTGGTTGGCTCCCTGGTTGAAACCTCAAATGAACCAAGCGACCAACTTTTATGCATCAATAACAAACTTAGTAATTGGTTCATCCAAGAAGGGAGATTAGATATGGATACCGTTCAAAAAACCAAAGGAATCTGGACCTTAGAATTTGATGGATCACACCCAAGCTCTGGATCAGGTGCTAGAATAGTTTTAATAGCCCCTTCAGGTGAAGTCTTTTACCATTCGTATAGACCGTAATTTTGTTGCACCAACAATGTCGCCGAGTATGAAGCCTTGATTCTAGGTCTCAATTTAGCAATTGACAAAGGTGTTACAATCCTAGAAGTAAAAGGTGACTCAGACCTCATTGTGTCACAAGTTCTGATGAGATTCGCCACTAAAAATGAAAAGTTGAAAAAATATCGAGATGTGGCTCAAACCCTTTCAAAATCCTTTAGAAAAGTGTCAATTGAAGTTGTACCTCAAGAAGAAAACCACATGGCCGATGCTTTGGAAGTCTCTGCTTCTAATTTACAATCATGTGAAGGACCTTTTCATGATCTATGCAAGATGGAAGTTATTTTTAGGCCTTCTGTTCTTGACAATTTGGAACATTGGCAGGTGTTCGAAGATGATGATCAAATTATCAGATTCATGGAGAAAAACAAAGAGTTTACAGATTCGCAAGTTGCTTTCTTGGTTGATTCTATGGATCTAGAAGTCATTAATCTGCAAAGAAATACCTTGCCGACGAGTCGTATTCCCATAGAAAACCTTTTTCACAGGCATGATGTTTTTAAGGGAAAAAGAGCCAACAAGCAAGATGAAGAAGCCCTAGAATTCAATATCGGTACAGAGATGGACCCGAGGATGGTTAAAATAGGAAAGGGTGCCACCAAAAAAGAAAGAAAAGAAATATTAGTGCTCATTAGGGAATTCAGAGATACTTTTTCCTGGAACTATGATGATTTGAAGGCCTATAGGGGGGACGTCATCAAACACACCATACCTTTGGTAGAAAGGGCCAAACCAGTTTGACAAAAGCTAAGGCATATCAAACCAAAGATGGCAAGCCAAATACAAATGGAGCTCCAAAAAATGGTCAATGCAGATATAATAGCCCCTATCAGGTTTTCTTCTAGGATGTCAAACTTGGTAGTTGTTCGGAAGAAAAATGGTGATATCTGCCTGTGTGTTGATTTCTGCAACCTCAACCAATTGTCATTAAAGGATAATTATCCCCACCCAAACATGGAACATTTTCTTCAATGGGTCGCAGGGGCAAGGATGATGTCTATGCTAGATGGGTTCTCAGGGTACAACCAAGTCTTGCTCAAAAGGGAAGAACAACTTAAAACTACATTCCCTACACCTTGGGGAACTTTTATGTACTTAAGGATGTCATTTGGTCTTATGAATGTTGGTGCCACTTTCCAGAGATTAATGGATTTTTCCTTCAGAGACCTCATACAAAAGATCATAGAAATTTACCAAGATGACCTTACAGTTGTGTCCAAGAACAGGAAAGACCATCTCTCCTACCTTAGGATTGTCTTTGAGAGATGCAGAAAGTATGGTTTCTCACTGAATCCCAAGAAATCTATCTTTGGGATTGACAAAGGAAAACTATTAGAACATGTTGTATCACAAGGAGGAGTCTCTATTGATCTTGAAAGAGTCCAATCAATAAAAGAGGTCCTTCCTCCAGCCAACAAGAAAGCTTTTCAATCTTTTCTCAGAAAAATCATCTTTATCCATATATTTGTGCCAAATTTTGTCGAGAGGATAAAACCTTTGAGCGCCTTGCTGAAAAAGTATGTTTCTTTTAGTTAGGGAGATGAGACTAAAAAATCCTTTGAAGACATAAAAAATTCTATCTCCCAAGGTCCCATCTTGATTAGTCCTAATTTCTCATGAGATTACATAATATTCTCATTTGCATCCCAGGATACCATTGCAGGTTTCTTGATGCAAAAGGACGTTGATAACTATGAAAACCCCATGGCCTTTATGAGAAAATTCCTAAGAGACTCAGAGTTGAACTATTCCATCATAGAGAAACAAGCCTATGCCTTGGTCAAGTCCCTTAAACACTTCAGAAACTACATCGGTTACAATAAAATCAAGGATTTTGTCCCATACCCAACTGTGAAGGATGTTTTGTCGCAACAAGACTGCATGGGTACTCGAGGCAAGTGGGTTTCCAAGATCCAGGAGTATGACTTAGAAATAAAACCCACCAAGATAATAAAGGGACAAGGTTTGGCCCAAATAATGACCTAAAGCAATCAAGAAGCCATATAGATGGGTGAGAGTGAACAAGTAAATGTAATGATCAGTGAACTAGAACATGACAAGTTGTATTCCGATATCGTGTATTATCTAAAGAACTTGTCTTTCCCTGATCACCTTATAGATTACAAGAGAAGGGATTTGAGATTGAGAGCTATAAAATACTGGTTGACTGAAGATGGACTTGGATGGAAAAATTCTGATGGTATTATACTTTGATGCATAAACAAGGAAGAGGCAAAGAAGTTACTGGAAAAATTGCACTCTAGACATTGTGGTGGACATTTTTTTGCTCGTACCACTGCCCATAAGGTCTTGAGGGCTAGCTATTATTGGCCAACACTTTTTTTAGACACTTACTAGCACATTCGACTTGCAAACCTTGCGAGTACTTTTCCAGAAAACCAAAAATCCCAACATAGCCCTTGAAACCAGTGGTAGTAGAGGCACCCTTTCAGCAGTGGGGTTTGGATTTTGTTGGTGAGTTCAAAGAAAATTCGAGTAATGGCTATCGATGGATCCTAACAGAAACAGACTATTTCACCAGATGGGTCAAATCAATCCCTACAAAAAAGGCTACCAAGGAAGTAGTCATGAATTTCTTGGAAGACTTGATCATAACTAGGTTCGATGCCCCTTCCAAGATCACTACAGATAATGCCAAAGCTTTCAGCTCTTATGCTTTGGTGGAATTTTTTTTCAAATATGGCATTACCCTATCCCATTACTCCAACTACTACCCACAAGGAAATAGATTATCGGAATCAACCAATAAGAACCTCATGAATATTTTGAAGAAGGTTGTCAGAGAGAATAAAAAGTCATGGGATAGTAAAATAAAATACACAGTATGGGCAAACTGAATATCAACCAAAAATTCCACAGGGAAAATTCCTTTTGAGATGGTATATGGACTTGAAGCGAAGCTTCCTATGAACCTCCAAATCCCTATGCTTCGTTTTTCTCAACAATACACCATATATGCAGAAGCAATCCAAGGAAGGATCAATTAGATGATAGAGCTAGCTGAAACACAGAGAGCTGCCTTGGGTCAAATGATGAGAAATCAAGAAAAGATAAAGAACACCTTTGATCATAAATCCAAGGAGAGAAATTTCACCAAAGGAGATCTTATTCTACTTTCAGATAAGAGAAAGGAAAAGTTTGGTATGCAAAAAAAATTCGACAGTCTATGTGGAAGCCCTTATAAAATCCTGAGTTGTGCAGGTACGAATTCTTTCAACTTGGAGACCATGGAAGGAGAAATCATGAATATTCTACTGAACGCTTTACATAACCAGTGTTACTACCCTCCAGAGACCTGACTCCACAGGTAAGTATAAGTAGGTAGGCATTCTTCATGTATTATACCATTTTCATTTCATTATAGTTTGCTTCTTCATTTGCATATTGATTGTTTTATTTCAGTCGTATACATATATTATATTTGCAGGGTGGCAATACCACCCCACCTTTATTACTAATTCCATTTTTGAGTATGAGCAGGTCTGTAGGTTATGCTAGAGATGCTAAGGTTTTCATGCGCTCTACGGTGAGCACATGTCCCCAAGTTGGAGCCAGATGTTATCCCCGATTTCTAGGGATAAATAAGAGATCATGTCTCGAGGCCCACAGGTCCTAGACATGGAGTACCGAGACCAGGATTGACCTGAGAATGGCCCTAGAGGGCCCATATTTCTTCTCTTTCATCAGACTTGTCTTGTCAGCAACAACAACATCCATCACCTTCGGCTTGGACTTGTATCAGAGAAGACTCTTGCTCCATGAGGTAATTGGTCCAGGTATCATGGTATGTGTCATATTTGATCATTATAACCTTTAGATATATGCATCAAATTCCTTTTATTTATGACGACTTGTTGGATCTTACATTAACCCACTTGACCATGGTTGGGGGGATTCATAGGGTACCCTAGCGAGCTTATACCCATAGGTTTTGGTTTGCCACCGGGGGGATTTTGAACTGCCATCGTCCGCTCCCATCACATCATCACTTTTACATCTTATCTCCCACTCATCTGTCCCATTCCCTTAGTCCAGGCATCAGGATGATCTGTTTGTGGGGTTACACCTTATCTCATGGGAAGAAGGGGATAAAGGCCCAGAAGGTAAAAGAAGCTGGTAAGAGTTAAAAGCCATAAAATGAAACCTAGAGATGCCTCACCTAGGGATCCCCGAGAAGGCAATAAAAGGCCTCTCAGTAAGAAATAAGAGGGACCTGAAGAAAATAACAAAACAATACCTAGCCAAGAGAATAGGGGGTCTCATCATGATCCAACCTATTATGTTCATGGGTACATAGCAGTATGACATTGCCATTATCTGGTTACCACACCAAGGCAGTGACCTTTGGTTGCATGGCCAAGGGAAAGGGGGTCTCATCATGAGACAACCTTATCATCTCTATGAAAGTACTTGTGGTTAACACTGTCAGCTCTGGTCACCATGCCAAGGCAGTGTCCTCTAGTTTGACCTTGAAATAAAATAAATAAGAAAAATCAATAAAAAAGAGAAAGAAGAAAGGCAATAAAGGGCTTGGAAAGAATTGCATCCATGATAGGTACAACTCGCCTTCTACAAAGGCACCCACAGGTAATATCGTACACCCGTATCTTTAACTCTACCCATATGTCTGGACATCCCTTGACCACATCACCTTGTGTTACATGGCTTAGATGACATCCTCTGGAAACTTTCCTTTTCTTATGGATGCTGGCCCAATAGGGCATTTTGTCTTTCTGTTCGGCATTGTATAGTAGGTCACTGTAATGTCTTTGAGCTATTGAATGATATATCAGGGGCTTTATGCATGGATTTGATAAAATTAATGATGATATGTGATTGACATTGCTATGATCCCTGTGATTGATGAGCCCATGGAGGGTGAATTTTTTGACATGCAGGACCATGCCCGATGGACAAGTACTAGTTGGACCGATACACATGGGGAGATGATTATTTTGGACCTCCATGGGGCTGAAGAGCCCATTAGATGGTTGTTGGGACCCCATCAAGGGTAGAGATAGGACAATGATTGGATGAGACTTTGCACATGAGAAGAAGAAGGACATTCCACCCAGGACACTTTGGTTGAGCCCATCCCAGGGGAGTTGCGCCACTTTAGATGGAATGTTTTTCCTTTGGATGATGAGGACATCACCCTGGAGGTCTTGATGTCTCCTTTAGCATGTGTCAGTTTGAAACGATGGCTGGCATGTGTGGCAGCTTGGAGGAGTGCGAAAAGGGATAATGTTTGACTTCTGGATGCTGGACTAGCCCCAAAAGGGCCTAATGTCTCCCTCAGAGGGGCTTGACGTCTCACTTTTTGCTCATTTATGTCTTTTACTAGCAGTTAATGTAAAAACAATATGATTTTAATTATTATCCTTGTTAGGTATTTTCAATGAACTAATTTTAATTATGGGTCATGAGATGCTATATATTGAGGATGTTTTTCCCTCATTTGAAGGAACACAACAACTCACACTTGTGAGGTCTGATTTTTGCGCCCTAGTTTATGTATTTTGTCTTTTAAAGGAGTCACACTTGTTGATGGAAGGATTTTCTTGGCATATTTGGCATTTCTGTTGAGGAAGGTTTACATGTAGGGTTTGCACATGCTTTTCTTCATGATATGTAAGTGTTTTTCCTGCAAAGCTTCTTGATTGAATGGTTGTAGGTTAGTATTCTTGCATTAACTTATAAATTTGTTGATTTTAAAACCCTAGGTGACAAGCACACAAGTAGGTCCTTGTCTCATGTCCCCTTAGAGAGAAATTTGTCAGCCATTGAAGAAGCAAGAAATAGCCTAGCCTTTGCTACACTCTTCTCACTTCTTCCCTTATGCTAGCTTTGATTTTAAAAGTTAAAAGGAGGGTGACGTCCTAGGCCTAGGTTATCTACACCTAGGGTCGTCCACATTCTAGGGTTTTAGTGATAGAGCCTTGCCATTGCAACACTCTCCCTCATTAAATATTCTTGTTTTAAATATTTTCTTTTGCTAGCCATTTTTCCAAGTTTGACCTAAATAAGGAGGAAAGAGCATGAGGCCTTGCTTAAGAAACACTAGAGTGAGCCTTTTTCTACTAGGGTTTTGATTCTAGGGCCCTGCCATTGCAGCACTCTAGAACCCTTCCCTCTTGTCTTTATCCTGTTACTCCTTCAACCTTTCATCCTCTCCTTGAATGACACCATATACCCTTAGGCATTGATCTTAGACACACAACATTGAAGTCCTAGTGTCCAAAACAACTCTCAAAACTTTAAATTTTGAAACCCTAACTAACTAAGCTAACCCTAACTAGGATAACGCCATAGTTGGTTATTTCATCTTGACATAGAAAACATTTATAAGAAGAAATTAGATGATGGTTAAAGGCATCTATTGAGTAAATGATTGATTGGATATATTGTTTGCTACATCATCTCAATAGTTATTGATGAATTGATACTTCTACATTGCTATATTGACAAAACGTTGATCTCATTAATATCTATTGTTTCATTGCATATATATTTTTGTCAGATAGTCACATGAAGTACTAACCCATTGAGTTATAGCTTGCATATATATTGTATTGTTGTTGTCTTGCTCCGGGTAGGTGTTTTCATTTGGGCATACACTTCATTTATTGGTTGATTAGGTGTACTTTCTGACCTTGGTGGTAACCTGTGAGGAGGAACTTTTCCCTTGAATTTTATGCTTTGAACTCTTCAAAACCCCATGTTACCGAGGACATCTCCCCTGGGTTAACCTCACTAAATAGAAAGAACCTCCCCATTGAGGTGACATTGGGTGGGGAAGGTTCCTATTACGCCAATTCGGCCTCAATCCTCTAGCCTTTAGACCTAGCTACAAATAGTGCGATAACATTTTGGCACCATTGCTGGGGAACACTGACTCAATCTTCCTCAATGATGAAAATTTTGCAGTAAGCCTTGCCTCAAAGACCTTTTCTTACAATCTTACCTAGTGACTCCACTAGGGCGTTTTTCCCTTTTTCTTTGATAGTTTCAATTAAACTATCTGGTGACTCCACAAATGACGACCTGTAGTGGGTGACAATACTCGAATCTCTCTACTGTGGCCACTATCACTCTAACAAGATCTGCACCTCCAATTAACCCTAATCCTCACAAGTGGTCTTACTCAAAGAGTTTCAACTATTTCGACATTAGTAACGTCCAAGGAGGGCTGCATGACTTACCCAAGGATGTGGACTCTTGGCTACCACTTTTTTAAGGGAAAGGTATCCCTGGAAACTCACATTGGACTCTGTTCTGTGATAGTTTTGATTTTCATTTGGATGGTCAAGAAAAATCTGACGTCTTCATGAGGCTTTTTGCAAGTTCCCTTGTAGGGGATGCTAAAGTTTGGATCCTTGGGTGCCCTAAAGGAAGTATAAAAAACCTAAAGAACTACAAAGAGCCTTTAAAATAAGGTGGTGTGATAGTGAGCATTCACGAGACTCTTTTTCCCAATACCTTAGCATTTGCAAAGGACCCTGTGAGAGTGTTAGAGATTTTAGTGATAGGTTCAATCTTCTCCTTAAAAGGTTCCAGTCAAAGGTGGCCTCGGAGGAAGCCATCATTGATCATTTCTTGTCCTCCCTGGAAGGAACCTTACAATTCAACATCAAGGACCGATCACCAACAACTCTAGAGGAAGCACAAGACCTGGCTTTTCAAATTGAAAGAAACCTTGATTTTGAAGATTACATTCATCAAAATTCTGCACTATGGGATCCAGGTAATGATACTATTATATAGCTTGAACTTCCAAAGATCCTCCAGGTCGAACTTGCCCCCACTAAGATAAAATGGAGCCTTTCACATGAAAGTATCATCTCTTCCCAAGAAACCCCTTTGAAAAAGACCCGTCCTGAAGAGGAAGTTTAAGTTGTCCTACCTGAAAACATTAAGCAATATCCTTCACAAGGTTTCTCTCTTTTTATCCACCAAGTGGGACACCTTGTTGCCAAATTTCGTGAGCTCACACCATTCTATGTCACTCTGCAAGTCAAAGACTCTCTCCTCCACAACTGTCTCCTACACCCAAGTGCCACAACTAACGTGATGACAGAGGAAGTTATGTGTTAGTTAGTTTTGACCCTCTCACAAACAAATACCAGAGATAACTTTGCAAAGGGCATCATTAACAAACTCGAGGTGGCCTTTAACTCATGCCCCAGTGCTCCTTTCTTGATAAATGTAGTTGTCGTCAATGCTCTAAAAAATATGGGGGATATTCTTCACAAAGATCTCATTGAGTACTTGAATGGAAGTGTTAATGAATAACAATCCAAAGCAACCATCCCTCATCTCGAAGGGGGGTTCTTTACCATCTACAATGAGCCTCTAGTTGGCTCCCCAGTTGAAACCTCCAATGAACCAAGCAACCAACTTTTATGCATCAATAGCTACCTTAATAATTGGTTCATCCAAGAAGGGAGACTAGATATGGATACCATTGAGGAAACCGAAGGAATCTAGACCTTAGAATTTAATGGATCACACTCAAGCTCTGGATTAGGTGCTGGAATAGTTTTAAAAACCCCTTCGAGTGAAGTCTTTTACCATTCGTATAGATTGGAATTCCATTGCATCAACAATGTCGCCAAGTACGAAGCCTTGATTCTAGGTCTCAATTTAGCAATTGACAAAGGTGTTATAATCCTGGAAGTAAAAGGTGGCTCAAAACTCTTTGTGTCACAAGTTCTGATGAGATTTGCCACTAAAAATGAAAAGTTGAAAAAATATCGAGATGTGGCTCAAACCCTTTCAAAATCCTTCAGAAAAGTGTTAATTGAAGTCGTTCCTCATGAAGAAAACCATGTGGCCAATGCTTTGGAGGTCTCTTCTTCTACTTTACAACAATGTGAAGGACCTTTTCACGATCTATGCAAGATGGAAGTTCTTTTTAGGCCTTTTGTTCTCGACAATTTGGAACATTGGCAGGTGTTCAAAGATGATGATCAAATTATCAGATTCATGGAGAACATCAAAGAGTTTATCGATTCACAAGTTGCTTTCTTGGTTGATTCTATGGATCTAGAAGTCATTAACCTGTAAATAAATACCTTGCCGAAGGGTTGTATTCCCCTAGAAAACCTTTTTGACAGGCATGATGTTTTTAAGGGAAAAAGAGCCAACAAGCAAGCTGAAGAAGCCCTATAATTCAATATCAGTACAGAGATGGACTCGAGTATGGTTAAAATAGGAAAGGGCACCACTGAAAAAGAAAGAAAAGAAATATTAGCTCTCATTAGGGAATTCAAAGATACTTTTTCCTGGAACTATGATGATTTGAAGGCCTATAAGGGGGATGTCATCCAACACGCCATAACTTTGGTAGAAGGGGCCAAACCATTCCGACAAAATCTAATGCATATCAACCCAAAGATGGCAAGCCAAATACAAAATGAGCTCCAAAAAATGGTCGATGCTGGTATCATATCCCCTATCAAGTATTCTTCTTGGATGTCAAACTTGGTAGTTGTTCGGAAGAAAAATGGTGATATCCGCCTGTATGTTGATTTCCGCAACCTCAACCAATTGTCATTAAAGTATAAGTATCCCCTGCCAAACATGGAACATTTGCTTCAATGGGTCACAGGGGCAGGGATGATGTCTATTCTAGATGGGTTCTTAGGGTACAACCAAGTCTTACTGAAAAGGGAAGACCAACTCAAAATTGCATTCACTACACCTTGGGGAACGTTTATGTACTTAAGGATGTTGTTTGGTCTTATGAATGCCGGTGCCACTTTCCAGAGAGAAATGGATTTTTCCTTCAAGGACCTCATACAAAAGATCATATAAATTTACCAATATGACCTTATAGTTGTGTCCAAGGATAGGAAAGACCATCTCTCCCACCTTAGGATTGTCTTTGAGCGATGCAGAAAGTATGGTATCTCACTGAATCCCAAGAAATCTGTCTTTGGGATTGACAAAGGAAAATTGTTAGGACATGTTGCCTCACAAGGAGGACTCTCCATTGATCCTGAAAGACTCCAGTCAATAAAAGATGTCTGTCCTCCAGCCAACAAGAAAGCTTTGCAATCTTTTCTCAAAAAAATCAACTTCATCCGTTGATTTGTGCCAAATTTTGCAGAGAAGATAAAAAATTTGAGTTCCTTGCTGAAAAAGGATGTTTCTTTTAGGGGGGGAGATGAGACCAACAAATCCTTTGAAGACATAAAAAATGCTATCTCCCAAGCCCCCATCTTGATTAGTCTTGATTTCTCACGGGATTACATAATATTCTCATTTGCATCCCAGGATACCATTGCAAGTGTCCTAATGCAAAAGGATGCTAATAACTATGAACACCCCATGGCCCTTATGAGAAAAGTCCTAAGAGACTTAGAGTTGAACTAATCCATCATAGAGAAAAAATCCACTGCCCATAAGATCTTGAGGGATGTCTATTACTGGCCAACACTTTTTTTAGACACTTACTAGCACGTCTGACTTGCCAACCTTACTAGTACTTTTCTGGCAAACCAAAACTCCCATCACAACCCTTGAAACTGGTGGTAGTAGAGGCACCCTTTCAGTAGTGGGGTTTGGATTTTGTTGGTGAGTTAAAATAAAATTTGAGTAAGGGATATTGATCGATCCTAACAGCTACACACTATTTCACCAGATGGGTCGAGTCAATCCCTACAAAAAAGTCCACTGAGTAAGTAGTCATGAATTTCTTGGAAGACCTTATCCTAACTAGGTTCGGTGCCCCTTCCAAGATCACTACAAATAATGCCAAAGCTTTTAGCTCTTATGCTTAGGTGGAATTCTGTTTCAAACATGGCATTACCCTGTCCCATTCCTCCAATGACTACCCACAAGGAAACGGATTAGAAGAATCAACCAATAATAACTTCATGAATATTTTGAAGAAGGTTGTCTGAGAGAATAAAAATTCATGGGATAGAAAAATAAAATACGCAGTATGGGCAGACCGAATAACGACCAAAACTTCCACAGGTAAAAATCCTTTTGAGCTGGTATATTGAATTGAAGTGAAGCTTCCTGTGAACCTCCAAATCCCTATCCTTCATTTTTCTCACCAATAGACCACAGATGCAAAAGAAATCCAAGGAAGGATCAATCAGCTGATAGAGCTAGATGAGACATGGAGAGGTGCCTTGGGTCAAATGACAAGAAATCAAGAAAAGATAAAGAACACCTTTGATCCTAAAGCCAGGGAGAGAAATTTAGCCAAAGGAGATCTTGTTCTACTTTGGGATAAGAGAAAGGAAAATCCTGCTATGCACAAAAAATTCGAGAGTCTATGCGGAGGCCCTTATAAAATCATGAGTTGTGCAAGTATGAATTCTTTCAACTTGGAGACCATGGAAAGAGAAATCCTGAAGCTGGCAGTGAACGCTTTACATATCAAGCATTACTACCCTCTAGAGACCTGATTCCACAGGTAAGTATAGGTAGGTAGGCATTCTACGTGTATTATACCATTTGCATTTCATGATAGTTTGCTTCTTCATTTAAATATTGATTGTTTTATTTAAGTCGTATACATATATTATATTTGCGGGGTGGAAATACCACCCCAACTTTGTTACTAATGCCATTTTTGAGTATGAGAAGGTCTGCAGGTTATGCAAGAGATGTTGAGGTTCTCATGCACTCTACGGTGAGCACATGTCCCCGAGTTGGAGCCAGATGTTATCCCCGATTTCTAGGGATAACTAGGAGATCATGTCTAGAGGCCCACGGGTCCTAGACATGAAGTACCGAGAGCAAGATTGACCTGAGCATACCCCTAGAGGGCCCATCCTTCTTCTCTTTCATCAGACTTGTCTTCTTAGCAACAACAATATGCATGACCTTCGACTTGGACTTGTATTAGATAAGACTCTTGCTCCATGAGGTAATTGGTCCAGGTATCATAGTATGTGTCATATTTGATCATTATAACCTTTAGATATATGCATCAAATTCCTTTTATTTTTGATGACTGCTTGGCTCTTACATTAACCCACTTGACCATGGTTGGGGGGAATGACAGGGTACCCTAGCAAGCTTGTACCCATAGGTTTTGGTTTTCCACTGGGGGGATTTTGAAGGGCCATCGTCTTCTCCCATCACATCATCACTTTTACATCTTATCTCCCACTCATCTGTCCCATTCCCTTAGTCTGGGCATTAGGATGATCTGTTTGTGGGGTTACACCTTATCGCATGGGAAGAAGGGGCTAAAGACCCAAAAGGTAAAAGTAGTTGGTAAGAGTTAAAATCCATAAAAATGAAACCTAGAGATGCCTCACCCAGGGATCCCCGAGAAGACAATAAAAGGCCTCTCAGCAAGAAACAAGAGGGACCCGAAGAAAATAACGAAACAAGACCTATCCAAGAGGATAGGGGGTCTCATCACGAGCCACCCTATTATGTTCATGGGTACCTAGACGTATGAGATTGCCATTATCTGGTTACCATGCCAAGGCAATGACCTTTGGTTGCATGGCCAAGGGAAAGGGGGTCTCATCATGAGGCAACGTTGTCATCTCTGTGAAAGTACTCGTCGGTAACACTGTCAGCTCTGGTCACCACACCAAGGCAGTGTCCTCTAGTTAGACCTTGAAATAAAATAAATAAGAAAAACCAATAAAGAAAAGAAACAATAAAGGCAATAAAGGACTTGGAAAGAATTGCGTCCATGGCAGGTACAACTCACCTTCTACAAAGGCACCCACATGTAATATCGTACAACCCTGTCTTTCACTCTACCTATATGTCTGGGCATCCCTTGACCACATCACCTCATGTTATATGGCTTGGATGACATCCTCCAGAAACTTTCCTTTTCTTATGGATGTTGGCCCAATAGGGAATTTTGTCTTTCTCTTCGGCTTCCTATAGTAGGTCACTGTAATGTATTTCATCTATTGAATGATATATCAGGGGTTTTATGCATGTATTTGATAAAATTAATGATGAGATGTGATTGAGATTGCTATGATCCCTGTGACTGATGAGCCCATGGAGGGTGAAGTTTTTGACATGCAGGACCATGCCCGATGAACAGGTACCAGTTGGACTGGTACACATGGGGAGATGATTAGTTCGAACCTCCATGGGGCTAAAGACCCCATCAGATGGTTGATAAGACCCCATTAGGGGCAGAGACAGGATAGTGATTCGATGATCCTTTTCACATGAGAAGAAGAAGGGCGTTCCACCCAGGACACTTTGGCTGAGCCCAACCCAGGGGGGTTGAGCCACTTCAGATGGAACGTTTTTCCTTTGGATGATCAGGACGTCACCCAGGAGGTCTTGACATCTCTTTGAGCATGTGGCAGTTTGACAAGATGGCTTGCACATGTGGCATCTTGGAGAAGCTCAGAAAGGGCTAACGTTTGACTTCTGGATGCTGGACTTGCCCCAAAAGGGCCTAACGTCTCCCTTAGAGGGGCTTGACGTCTCACTTTTTGCCCATTTATGTCTTTTAATTAGAATTTAATGTAAAAACAATATGATTTTGATTATTATCCTTGTCGGTTATTTTTAATGACCTAATTTTAATTATGGGTCATGAGATGTTATATATTGAGGATGTTTTTCCCTCATTTGAAGGAACACAACAAATCAGACTTGTGAGGTCTGATTTTTGCGCCCTAGTTTGGGTATTTGGTCTTTTAAAGGAGGCGCACTTGTTTATGGAAGGCTTTTCTTGGCATATTTGGCATTTCTCTTGAGGAAGGTTTACAACTAGGGTTTGCACATGCTTTTCTTCAATATATGTAAGTGTTTTTCCTACAAAACTTCTTCATTGAATGGTTGTAGGTTAGTATTCTTGCATTTACTTATAAATTTTCTGATTTTAAAACCCTAGGTGACAAGCACACAAGTAGGTCCTTGTCTCATGTCCCCTTAGAGAGAAAATTTTCAGCCATTGAAGAAGGAAGAAAGAGCCTAGCCTTTGCTACACTCTTCTCACTTCTTCCCTTAAGCTAGCTTTGACTTTAAAGGTTGAAAGGAGGGTGACATCCTAGGCCAAGGTTATCTACAGCTAGGGCCATCCATCTTCTAGGGTTTTAGTGATAGAGGCTTGCCATTACAACACTCTCCCTCATTAAATTCTCTTGTTTTAAATATTTTCTTTTGCTAGCCGTTTTACCAAGCTTGACATAAAGAAGGAGGAAAGAGCAGGAGGCCTTGTTTAAGAAACACCAGAATGAGCCTCTTTCCCCTAGGGTTTTGATTCTAGGGCCCTGCCATTGAAGCGCTCTAGAACCCTTCCCTCTTGTCTTTAGCCTATTACTCCTTCAACCTTGCATCCTCTCCTTGAATGAATCCCTATACCCTTAGGCATTGATATTAGACACACAACGTTGAAGTCATAGTGTCCAAAACAACTCTCAAAACTTTAAATTTTGAAACCCCAACTAACTAAGCTAACCCTAACTAGACTGATGTCATAATTTGTTATTTCATCTTGGTGTAACAAAAATTTATAATAAGCAATCAGATGATGGTTAAAGGCATTTATTTTGTAAATGATTGATTGGGTATATTGTTTGCTACATCATCTCAATAGTTATTGATGAATTGATATTTCTACATTGCAATATTGACAAAACCTTGATTGCATTAATATTTGTCATTTCATTGCGTATATATTATTGTCAGATAATCACATGAAGTACTAACCCACTGAGTTATAGCCTGCATATATATTGTATTGTTGTTGTCTTGTTCCAAGCAGGTGTTTTTATTTGTGCATACACTTCATTTATTGGCTGATTAGCCAGACTTTCTAACCTTGGTGATAACCTGTGAGGAGGAACTTTTCCCTTGACTTTTATACTTTGACCTCTTCAAAACCCCATGTTACCAGGGACATCTCCACTGGATTAACCTCCCTAAATAGAAAGAACCTCCCCATTGAGGTGACATTGAGTGGGGAAGGTTCCTATTATGCCAGTTTGGCCTCAATCCTCTAGCCTTTAGACCTAGATACAAATAGTGCGATAACATTTTGGCGTCGTTGCTAGGGAACACTAAGTCAATCTTCCTCAATGACGAATATTTTCGGTAAGCCTTGCCTCAAAGACCTTTTCTTACAAGCTTACCTAACGACTCCACTAGGGTGTTTTTCCCTTTTTCTTTGATAGTTTCAATTAAAATATCTGGCAACTCCACAAATGACGACCCGTAGTGGGCGTCAATACTCAAATCCCTCTACTGTGGCCACTATCACTCTAACAAGCTCTGCACCCCCAATTAACCCTGATCATCACAAGTGGTCTGAGTCAGAGAGTTTCAACTGTTTCAACTTTGGTAACGTCCAAGGAGGGCTGCATGACTTACCCAAGGATGCAGACTCTTGGCTACCACTCTTTTTAGGGAAAGGTATCCCTGGAAACTCACATTGGACTCAGTTCTGTGATAGTTTTGATTTTTATTTGGATGGTCAGGAACACCCTGATGTATTCATGAGGCTTTTTGCAAGTTCCCTTGTAGGGGATGCTAAAGTTTGGATCCATGGGAGCCCTAAAGGAAGTATAAAAAACCATGAAGAACTACAAAGAGCCTTTAAAATAAGGTGGTGTGATAGTGAGAATTCACAAGACTCTTTTTCCCAATACCTTAGCATTTGCAAAGGACCCTGTCAGAGTGTTAGGGATTTTAGTGATAGGTTCAATCTTTTCCTTAAAAGGGTCCGATCAAAGGTGGCCTCAGAGGAAGCCATCATTGATCATTTCTTTTCCTCCCTAGAAGGAACCTTACAATTCAACATCAAGGATCGATCACCAACAACTCTAGAGGAAGCACAGGACATGGCTTTTCAAATTGAAAGAAACCTTGATTTTGAAGATTACATTCATCAAAATTCTGAACTATGGGATTGAGGTAATGATACTATTATATGGCCTGAACTTCCAAAGATCCACCGGTTCGAACTCGCCCCCACTAAGAGAAAATGGAGCCTTTCACATGAAAGTATCATCTCTTCTATGTCACTCTCCAAGTCAAAGACTCTCTCCTCAATAGCTATCTCCTACACCCAAGTGCCACAACTAGCGTGAT
The DNA here is from genome assembly GCA_032191745.1 of Picea mariana. NCBI lineage: Eukaryota > Viridiplantae > Streptophyta > Pinopsida > Pinales > Pinaceae > Picea > Picea mariana. Next base: position 6,089 of record JASDQU011104404.1, on the reverse strand, counting down.
GACAAAGGAAGTTATGTGTCAATTAGGTCTGACCCTCTAACAAACAAATAATGGAGATGAATTTGCAAAGGGGATCATTAACAACCTCGAGGTGGCCTTTAACTCATGCCCCAGTGCTCCTTTCTTGATAAATGTAGTCATCGTCAATGCTCGAAACAAGCTGAGGGTTATTCTTCACAAAGATCTCATAGAGTACTTGAATGGAAGTGTTCATGAACAACAGTCCAAAGCAACCATTCCTCATCCTAAAGGGGGGTTCTTTACCATCTACAATGAGCCTCTGGTTGGATCCCCAGTTGAAACCTCCAATGAACCAAGAAACCAACTTTTATGCATCAATAGTGGCCTTAATAATTGGTTCATCCAAGAAGGAAGACTAGATATGGATACCGTTGAGGAAACTGAAGGAATCTAGACCTTAGAATTTGATGGATCACACTCAAGCTCTGGATTAGGTGTTGGAATAGTTTTAATAGCCCCTTTGGGTAAAGTCATTTACCATTCGTATAGACTGGAATTCCATTGCACCAACAATGTCGCCGAGTATGAAGCCTTGATTCTAGGTCTCAATTTAGAAATTGAAAAAGGTGTGGCAATCCTGGAAGTAAAAGGTGACTCAAACCACTTTGTGTCACAAGTTATGATGAGCTTTGCCACTAAAAATGAAAAGTTGAAAAAATATCAAGATGTGGCTCAAACCCTTTCAAAATCCTTCAGAAAAGTGTCAATTGAAGTCATTCCTCGAGAAGAAGACCATGTTGTCGATGCTTTGGTAGTCTCTACTTCTACTTTACAACCATGTGAAGGACCTTTTCACAATCTATGCAATATGGAAGTTCTTTTTAGGCCTTTTGTTCCCGACAATTTGGAACATTGGCAGGTGTTCGAAGATGATGATCAAATTATCTGATTTATGGAGAACAACAAAGAGTTTACTGATTCACAAGTTTATTTCTTGGTTGATTCTATGGATCTAGAAGTCATTAACCTGCAAAGCAATACCTTGCCGAAGGGTTCTATTCCTCTAGAAAACCTTTTTGATAGGCATGGTGTTTTTAAGGGGAAAAGAGCCAACAAGCAAGATGAAGAAGCCCTAGAATTCAATATCGGTATAGAGATGGACCCGAGGATGGTTAAAATAGGAAAGGGCACCACTGAAAAAGAAAGAAAAGAAATATTAGTGCTCATTAGGGAATTTAGAGATACTTTTGCCTAGAACTATGATGATTTGAAGGCCTATAGGGGGGATG
>JASDQU011104403.1:2532-16396 GCA_032191745.1 Picea mariana | reverse complement strand
AAAAAGAAATTCATTTGTCGAAAAAATTGGAATTTGAAGAATCTGCTAATATTGTAGTTGAATACGAGGCCCTTGTCCTAGGTTTGGAAACGACAAGAAAAATGAAGGTTAATGAGCTGGTAGCCTTTGGATATTCAGAACTTGCAGTTCAACAAATAAAAGGTATCTATCAAATAAGGCGCCCCAGAATGAGAGCCTACACAAAATATGTATGGGATTTGATTGACAATTTTTACAAATACTTCAATAACTTTATTGTTTCAAGGGAATTTAACCAGCAAGATGATTCTTTAGCAGTAACAACTAGTAATTTCAAAACCCCTTCCGCTCCTCAGATGCGATATGAAATTGAGATGAGGTACAAACCCTCCATTCCTAATAATGTAAAGTAATAGAAAGTCTTTGAATATGACCAACAGATAAAATGATTCCTAGAAGTTGTAGGTGAATTTGACAACACATAAGTGGATTCAGATGATGGGGAAGAAGAGGAAGCTATGGCTAAACTAGAGATACAAATGACTTGTGAGTTCAATGAGTACATGGCTAGACATAAAGTCCTCCAATTTAATAATATTTTCATCCCTAAGAGATTGGTCCCTCTGGAGCATATTTTTGATAAAAATGGTGTTCCCATAAAACCTATTTTCATGCCCAGAGATGATAAGGTTGAATAATGAAACATTGAGACAAATCAAGAGCCAAAATTTATAAAGTTGTCTAAATATATCTCCCCCAAACATAAAGTTGAATACTTGCAGGTTTTCAAGGAGTACATGGATGCCATTTCTTGGAAGTATGAAGACCTAAATACCTATGATACCATCATTATACAACACAAGATACCACTCAAACCTTTCACTAATCATTTTAGGAAAATTTTGAGAAAAGTCAATCCCTTGCTACCATCAACCATTGAGAAGGAGGGGAGGAAGATATTGGATGCTAAAATCATCATTCCTCTTAGGTATTCCAAACGGGTTTCAAATTTGGTACCACTAAGGAAGAAGAGTGGAGAGATAAGGATTTGTGTGGACTTCTGAAACCTGAAAAAATGCTCTCTAAAGGAAAATTACCCTCTTCCCAAAATGGATCATATACTTCATAAAGTGGTGGGGGAAAATATGATTTTCATGATGGATGGTTTCTCAAGACATAATCAGGTAGAAATGCATCTTGATGATAGAGAAAAAACAACCTTCACCACCCCATTGGGAAACTTCATGTATGATAAGATTCCCTTTGGTTTTATGAATGCAGGTGATACATTTCAACAAGCCATGGATATATCTTTTTTAGGGGTGAAGGAAAAAATCATTTTCATATATATAGAATATATGATTGTCTTATCCAAGACAAATGAGGAACACATAGAGAATTTTAATAAGATCTTTGTAAAATGCAAGAAGTTTGGCTTGTCTATGAATCTAAAGAAGTCCTACTCTTCCATGACTGAGGGTAAACTGTTGGGACACATAGTGTCAAAGGAAGAGGTAAAAATAGATCCAGAGAGGGTAGAAGCAATAAATCGTATTTCCATAACTAGAAATAGAGAGGAAGTACAAGATTTCCTGGGAAGAATCAACTCACTAAGAAGATTTAGTTTAAACATGGTTGAGATATTTAGGCATATCATTGACATGTTAAAGAAAATCCATGAAGTAAATTTGACCTCTAAGGCCATAAAATATTTCCAGACAATCAACGAAGCCTTGGGAAAATCACAAGTTTTAGTCAGCCCAAATTATGATCAGGACTTTTTCATGTTTTCTTTTGCTTCTGAAGACACCATGGTTGTTGGCTTACTGTAGAAAAATGCTGAAGTTCATGAGAGGCCTATATCATTTTTCAGTAGAGCGTTCAAAGATGTTGAGTTAAGATATAGTAGGTTGGAGAAGAAAAAATATGCCTTGGTTAAATCATTGAAAGCCTTTAGAGACTATATATTGCACTCCAAAACATTTTCTTATGTACCTAACAGTCTTATCAAAGATGTCTTCAAACAACCTAACAATGAAGGAAGAAGAGGAAAATGGATTGCCAAGATACATGAGTATGAGTTAGAGATTAAACCTACTAAGTTGGTGAAAGGAAAAGGGCTGGATAAACTCATGGATGAAAAAATTATGAATCCATATATTTAAACCTCATTGCAATAGACATCATGGCCATGAGGAAAAGAGAATATGAAGCACAAGAGAAAGTTCCTAGGGTCATCCTCAAATTATTTGAGTCTGATTGGTATAATAAAAGTATTTTTTACATTCAACATTTGAGTTGTTCAACTTTATGGGACAAATCCAAGGATAGGTACATCAAGCTCAAAGATGTGAAATACTGCATTATAGGAGGGGGATTGTTTTGGAAGGAACCAATAGGAATATTGTTGAACTTCCTCATAGAAGAAGAGACTGAGATAATCATTACTGAGTTTTGTAAAGGAATATGTAGAGGTCATCATGCCTGGAGGGCCACTGCATACAAAATCCTCATAGCTCGTTATTATTGGCCTTCATTATTTTCTTATGTAAATTGTACTGTTAGGGCTTGTGTGGAATGTCATATGTTTGTAGGAAAGCATAAATTGCAACCTATTCCCCTCAAGAATTTCCATTCAGAAACACCTTTCCAACAATGGGGTCTAGATTTTATTGGTTAAACTCATCCAAACCTAAGTGGGAAACATAAATGGATCCTGAAAACCACATAGAACTTCACCAAGTGGGTGGAGTAAATCCCTAGCATGGAAAAAATTGATTAAATTGTCATCAATTTTATAGAGGACAACATTCTGTCAAGGTCCAAATTCCCTAGAAAAGTTATAACGGATAACACCCATGCTTCCAAATATGTCAAATGGTTGCAGTTTTTTTAAAGGTACAACTTAGAGAAAGGACACTCCACTGCATACTTTCCATAGGGAAATGACTTGGATAAGTCATCCAACAAGAATCACATCAATATCATCAAGAATGCGTTGTCCCAGAAAAAAAATTCTTGGGACTCCCACCTAAAATATGAACTTTGGGAAGATATGGTGAGTATCAAAAGGTCCCTTGGTACATCTCCTTTTTATTTAGTATATGGGTCGGAGGATATTTTTCCCATACAACTCAGTCTCCATGTAATGAAGTTGTTTCAAGATGAAAATACATAATTAGATGATATGCAGAGAAGAATCAATCAATTGGTTGAAGTCCAACAGGTAAGAGATCAAGTCCAACTAAGATCTCAAGCTCATCAAGGAAAAATAAAAGAAATCTTTGACAAGATATCCAAAGAGATAAGATTTAAGAAAGGAGATATGGTCTTAAAGTGGGATGCCAAGAGAGAAGAAAAATGAAAGCATGGAAATTTCAAAAACCTTTTGCTTGGGCCTTTCCAAGTGATCACAGTTCAAGATAAGAACACATACGATCTGGCACAAATAGATGGTGAAGCGTTTGGGGATTTTGTCAATGGGAAGTACCTCAAACATTTCTTCTAGTACTCAAGGATGCAAATTTTCCTCACTCTATAAATAAATAAATATTTTTCCATTATTGTTATACATTTTTAATTTTACTTCATTCATCATATTTCAAATAAGTATGAATCAGGGTTTTCAGAATTTAAGTTGTTGAGCAATTTTTGTTTCACTTCTTGATCAAGTGTTTCAGGTTCTCAAAGAGTAATCCATTTGAATGAATACTCCATAACCCAACAAGAGAACTCACTTGGTATACAGTTCTCAACAGACCATAGGGGTATGTTTTCAGCTCTCGAGCTGATGTTAGTGTTGTTTTTGTTCCATCCAGTAGCATGGATCATGATCAAGATTAAGGGGAGATAATTCAAAGGAAAATGATCCTACATAGCTCCCACATCAAGGAGGTGAAGTATTTAATCGGTCTCCAAGAGATTCACAGAAAAATAAAACAAGACCTAAGGGGTCCAAAACCATTTCCAGACTCGTGGGATTATCATGAGCATAAAAGGTGCTAAGCTCATCTAGATCAAGTTCATACCCTTTCCCAGATGGAACTTTACCATGTAACCATGAATTAATGAGAAAACACGAGAAAAGGTGTGGATCGGATCATCAGATGACTGCAAGAAATCTTGATCAACAGTGAATGATGTATGTCGCATCAGAAAGGATTCCAGGAGGTTAACACAGAATTGAGACATGGAAATGGTTTTAGGTTGCTACATGTTAAAGAGAAAAAAGTGTCGTGTGGTAAACAAGGTAAAGGAAACCACTCCCTTGGGGTCACGATAATTGTATTTTGATCTCGGCTGGATTTCACATAAGCCAACTCACTATCAACCTGGCCAACCACATAATTCCACATTGATATCAAGAGAAGAAACAAGGACCTAGAAAAAAAATGACTCTCCCTCTCGAACTTGTCAAAAATTTCCACTTGTAAGGCAATGAACCGATAGCACTCAAATTGTCATAGCACCCTAGGGCACTTATATGATTGGACCTCGACAGACACATCAAAACCTATATGTATCAATGTTAAGATGCCACATGTCCATGTATTCATGTTGATGTCATCATGACATCATCCAAGTTTTGCACTTTTCTCCAGTTTTTGAAGGGTCCAAGCAATGGGAAAAAGACGTGCATGTGGAGACAAAGGAACTAGGGAGAATGTTTCAAGAAAGTGGGGGGGTATGTTGGAAGTATTCCAAACCCATTGAAAAGGAAGTGACCCATAACAATTTATCCAACATAACGTCCTCCATCCGTCACTCATCATCATGAACTTAGCTGCAATCATCAGAAGAAAGAAACCATTCACTCAGGTCTAATATATTAATATATCTGGAGAAGTGTGATAAGTATTTTCACCCCATCAATTGTTCCCCCAAAATACATGTCGATATCCTATAAGAGGAGAACGAGGGAGCGAAGGCAAGACCAACCTACAAATACTCTAGTTCCATTGATGCAGATACCATGATGCCCAACATAGCAGACAATGAACCACTTGTGAAACCCCTTTTCATAGGAAAGAGTTATCAACCATCCTAGATACATATGTGGGGAGAATATTCTATGTTGGTCACTATGGGAAGAATTTCCTTCTTGAGTATCATTTGCGCAACTTGAAAACCAAAAGGACGTTTGGGAGTCCACCCTAACTTGTAGTTGTATCAATTGGTCAGTCAAGGTAGCAGCTCAAGGAAGGAGATACATATCTTTGGTCATTGGGACTCTGCATCAATGAGGGTTAGATTTAAGTAGGAGGTGCTGGGAGGAATTTCAACCAATAAAAAACCCAAATAATTCCATGTTTCAATGAGTCCACTGCTATAGACAAAAATATCATTAAGCTACTTGGAAAGGTTCATCGTAAGGATCAAATAGATGAAGAGGGAATACCCCACCAAATGTCAATGCGTCAAATTTGGGGGTAAAAATATATTTTTACCTAGCTAGAATGAATGAAAATTAGTTGAGGAACTGAAAGCGGTTAGAACATCAGAGGCGGTATCAAGATTATGACAAGCAGAATCAAATTTTCAAGAAGCAGTATTGGTTAGAGAAAGTGGTTTCTTCTCAAGAAAAGGATTCTATAAATGATCAAACATAGCTCATTTTTAGGGTCGACACATCGGGTCATTCAAGAGTATCTTAAACCTGAGTTGTTTGATCAAATATCCCCTTAGGCACAAGGATTTTTCATGGTTGCAGGCTACAAGAGATTCACCCCATGTGTTATGCTTTAGTGTGTGCTTATTTTTGTGCATGTATTCTTGTAAAACTCCATCCCTCTCATTCCATGGCTTCTTGTATGAGATCCCCATTAATAAAATCTAGAGCAGCAAATTTTATGACATGTATAGTGTGATTGCTTGTTATTTAGCTTACGATAGTGAACTTATTTACTTTGAATCTATAACCAGTTCATGTCATTTTTTCATGTGTTTAATGATGTGCATAGGGTACCTCCATGGATTTAATTATATTAAAATGTTTTACTATTTGATGCATACTTTAATGATCTGATATATTTGTCAATACTATTGAATTATTAACTTCTCATCACTTCATTATGTCCATAGGTTTTGAGATTCACCATAGAGTTTCCTCATGCATCTATCTTGTAGTTCTTCCAATCCTCCTCTTCGTGTTGAATTCCTTGATATTGGTTCTGATGTTTTTTGAGGGACGATAGTTATATAAGAGAGAGAGAGGGATAAGTTTCCGCATTTTCTTCATAAATTTCATTGTAAATCAACATGGCTTTAAGATATATCATAGGTCTGATCCCCTAGTATTCCTCGACATAGTTCCATTTACAAACTGGAACATCTTGAGGGATAAAAAATACCAAGTCAGAGACTTGAATATTATGAAACAATATTTTATGTCATTATTTATTGATCCTAGAACTACACTACAACCACCAATAAAAAATAGACGTATTTGTATGGATTGGTGTATCCACTAGAGATTTAAGAATAATTGGATGGATATATGACTCATGGTGTTCAAAAAAACTCCTCGAAATAAAATATAGGTGCCTTTATATTTCCTCAAGAAATTATTAGAAGAGTTTATTTTGGATCACCATGTCAAATACTTTGACATTGGTGAATTCCATGGGGTGGGCCGGGGTATGCACAAGACAGATAGCATGCTATGTGTGACCCTATGATAGGTACTCATCCTCCTAGTATAAGGAATAACCCCCCTACTCAACATCTTCCCATTACAAAATCATATATCATACATAGTTAACTTTATTAGCGTTAAATCAAAGCCTGGTGTAGCATGGTTTTTTTGTTGCACTATATCGACAGGGGATGCCTACTAGTGACGTTGACAGAGGGGAAAAAAATTCAACCCATACAATAAAGTGTAGTTGGGAGAGGACACATGGATCTAGTAGTCATTCATTTGAGCCTCATAGATGCTCGATTTTTGGATAGACATGTTATGGGTCCATGAGGGCCAGTGGACATTATATTTTCACCGAGGAGGTTAGTATATTAACCATCTCTATTTTCTTCATGATTATATGTGTGTGTGTGTGTGTAGTATTCTGTGTATTTATTTTTATGTCTTATTGTATGATGTTTTGCAGTTTCTATACTCCTATAGAATACCCTCTATGTCAGTAGATGCATCAGTGTCAGTCTCCACCATTGTTGCAATAGTACATGTAGCTTGTTCATTCGGTGTACCACATACATAGGTATGTGTCACAATTGATAAATTCACCATAGTGATTTGTTTATTTTCTCATATCCTCAAATATAATATTCCTATGTTTCTATAGGTTGTGGTGCCATAAGATGACAAGCCATGTCCACCTAGTATGGACAAGTCACCACTTTCACGGGTATCGTGTGTTGAGATAGATATTGTTTAAATCTCAAATTTGTTATATTTTTTGTTGAATTTTACTTTTTGGTACTAATAATAATATTATTAGTATGTATGCAAGTTGCATCATCGATTGTTGGGTCATCTATACAACCATTGTTTCATTCACCACCACTTGCTACATTCCACCCATCACTTTCCATCCCAAGAGTTTTACCATCCATTATAGAACTCATGGGGATTTTTCACCACTCACCCCCACCATATTTCATATCCCATCCATCCATAGTAGTTTCACACAAAAGCCATCCACCCCCACCACCTCTTCCATCGCATCCATCTACATTGGATGCACCTGTATGCCTACCACCCCCACCACCATTTCCATCTATGTCATCCACGAAGGATGTCATAGTAGATGTTTCCTTAGAGCAAGTTGTATAGTTGAGCACTCCACCTACCAATGAAGCTCCATCATTGCATGATTTATTCATGATGAGATAATTTTTTTATGATCAATTTTTATGTATCATGAATGGAATTAATTTTCTGCATATTTTTTTAAATTCCATGACTTGACCCTTGTAATTGACGTAGGGTGGAATCATTGAGAGATTAGGGTCACAGAGGAGAGTAACACCCTCGTGATTGTCAGTATCATCTACGGTGAGTTGTGTTAGGTTGAATTACAAAGTATCATTTTGTAAGTATTTTAACTCATTGTGGACAAAAAATTATAACAATTTTGTTTCTTTGTACAATCTCTAGATAGACAAACCAGGCCCATGAGTGAAACCACTCAAGGTGATTTTTCGAGTAACAAAATAAAGATCAATTTCTGAGATGATCCTAATAATTGCGATGGTGAAAATGGTCAATGAATGACCAATGACTTCCATTTTGTATCTAGGCCACCATATGGAAGGTTCATGTTAAGTCACTTGTCATCATTTTCCATATTTGGCATGATGTGCCCTTTTGTAAAAAATGTACAGTTTATATGATGTTAAATACACACACACATACACACACACACATTTCATGGAACATTTTCTATGAATTTCATTGTTTGTTTATTTGATGTTGATGAATGTATAGTCCTTAACAAGATTAGGGTAAAAATGTGGCTCTTGTTTTTCTATCTATAGTCATGTGGAGTATATGACATACAAACCATTGATATTATCAATCCTTTTTTCTCCCCTTATTATCACTCAAACCACTCTAATCAATATCTTGTAAAATTCAAGGTTAAATATATCAAACTTAGGCATATGCACATGCCCAAATTATTAAAATCCTATGATACAAAGGAAACATATATATAAGTGATACTTACTACAAGGGTTATGGGAGAATCTAATGAACTTGTAAAGATTTCAAAGAAAAAATTAAGGAATTTTTTTTTCCATTTGGCTATTTTTGCACTTAATGTATTAAAGAAAAACCATTATTCACCAATTTCCATTTTCTCCAAAACTGTTAATCCCCCAAAACCATTTCAACCATAACGTACTAATGGAAACCTTTATGGATGAATTTGAATCTTAAATGGTCATAATAATGTTGAAAAGTAAATCCAAACAACTTTATTATAAATCATATAAGAAAATGATATATTTTTCCTTTTGCAATTTTCCTCTTAATTGTGTCATGTTTCAAAATCACACTACATTGGGTCTTGTGACACCCAATTGACCTTGTCTTGTGTTTCCTTTCCTTTCCTTTCCTTTCCTTACATTTTTTGTCTTAACTTTCCTTTCCATGTCTATCCTTTCCTTTCATTTCCCTGTCTTGTGCCTTCCCTTGTCTTTCCTTTCCATGCATTTCCTTTCTATGCCATGCCTTGTCTTTCCATGTCTTGTATTACCTTTCCTTCCATTTCCTTTTCTTTCCTTTCCATGTTTGGAATTACCCTTCCTTTTCTTTCTTTCTTTCCTTTCATAGACAGGCATTTCCATGTCTAGCCTTGCCTCTCCTTTTCTTTCCTTTCCATGCCTCGCCTTTCCTCATCTTCTACCTTTCCTTGGCCTGCGTTTCCATGCCTTGCATTTCCATGCCATGTATTTTCTTACCTTTCCTTATGTTTCCTTTCCATGTCTTTCCTTGTCTTTCCTTTCCCTTAATTGCCTTGTCTTTCCTTTCCTTTCCATTCCTTGTCATGTCTTTCCTTGCTATGTATTTCCATGCCTTGAATTTCCTTTCCTTTCCTTTCCTTTCCTTCCCTTGCCTTGCCTTGTATTTCCATGCCATGTATTGCCATGCCTTGTATTACCTTGTGTTTCCTTTTCGTTCATTTTTTGTCCATGTATTTCAATGTCTTTCCTTACCATTCATTGTTGGGGCAAAAAAATACTTGCGGAAGTTCACATATTTTTTTTCAGTGGTAGCTACACCACTCCACATCATAAAAATAAATGGTAAGAGTCTCTAGTGAGGGAAGAATTCAAAGAAGGATTTCGATGAAATGAAAATAAAGGTTAACCAAGAACCATTTATCGCGTTATCAAACTTTCAAAATCCTTTCGAAGTGGAGACAGATGAAAGTGGGTATGTCATGGGAGTAGTTTTGGTGCAATGAGGAAGGCCTGTATGCTATCATTCTGAAATATTTCAAGGGAAAGTTATCAACTACCCTACCTATGATAAGGAACTCTATGCACTAGTTCAAGATATAAATAAGTGGAAGAACTATCTTATGGAAAAGGAAACCAACATCCACATAGATCACCAGCCACTATAGTATTTTCAATCCCAAATTAAGTTACAACAAACCAAACATTACAACTGGATGGGGTTTTTACAACAATTTCATCTAGTCATCAAGTATAAGAAGGGAAACACAAATAGGTTGGAAGACATGATTTCAAGTCCATGCAATGTATAAAATATTACATCTTTTGGAAATCTAATTCACATGGATCCTCTTACCCATGATGTATACAAAGAGGCATACAAAAAAGATGTGGACTCCAAGGAGTTGTTTCAACGTCTACAAGGGAAAAATAATATAGAATAAGGTGATGGAAAGGATGACTATAATTTCCAGAATGGGTTACTCTACCATATCGACAAGATATATGTCCCTAAATATGAATGACTGTAGATTATCAAAGAGGCTCACACTTTCAAGGTTTCAAGACATTTTGTTGTTGGGAAGACATTTTCCAACATACAGAGGTATGTGTACTGGCCTAGAATGCAAGAATATATAGAAAAAAATATTATAGGATGTATACTTTGTTATACCAACAAGCCTACTAATAGAAAGCAAGGTTTATACCATTCCTTACTTGTACCCACTTGACCTTGCGAAAGAATTTCCATGGATTTTGTAGGAGGTTTAGCAACAAACAGAAAGGGACATGACTATCTATTTGTGGTAGTTTATAGGTTAAACAAGATGTTCATTCTCATGCCTTGTAAAATGACCATCAAAGGACACGAAGTAGAAAACATCTTCTTTGAACAAGTTTGAGTGCACTTTGGGATACCAAGGAGCATCAACTCAAACATGGATACTAGATTTATTAGTGCATGTTGGGCTACATTGTGGGAGAAGATGAACACTAAGTTGACAATATCTACAAAATTTCATCCACAGACATATGGGAAGATAGAATTAGTCAACATTGTTTTGGTGCAACTTTTGAGAGGTCAAAATCAGAAGCATCTAAATACTTGGGATGGAAATCTGATCTACATACAACACTCCTATAATAGAGCAGTCAACACTTCTACTGGTAAGTCACCTTTGAAACTTTCTTTGGATGTTTTCCACCTTTCACCCTTGGATCTTGTATATGGAAAACAAAGAGGAATGAGGGAGAACCTCATAGGAGATGCATTTAGAGCACAAAAAATTGTTGAGAAGATTAGACAAATCCATTTTCATTTATAGGAAATTTTGAAAAAGTCACAAGAAAAATACAAGGCCAGACATGATCAATGTAGAAACGAGAATTAATTCAAAGTGGGAAACAGAACTTGGTTACAATTGAAAAACTAAGACTACATGGTCCACGTAAGAAGATAAAGGCTCTTCGGTATGGACCTTTCGATATATTGGAGAAGGTGGGAGATAACACCCACAGACTTAGTATACCCCCATACATGGACATATACACACTAGTGATTGTGGAGAATATCAAACTCTATAATCCTTCAATTTTGGATTAGAAGGGGGAGCATGTTCTACCCTCCATAGAGGAATTAGCACCAGATGCTTAGGAAGAGTTGGCATAGGACACAGTTTTTCAGAAACAATCCAAAATTACAAGATAGGGGAAACAACAGCTTTGGCATATTGGGTTGAAAGGACAACTTCCTGGAAAAGCAAAGTGGTACTCTAGGAAAAAGGTAGAGGAAAAATTCCATCACCTCATTCAGTAAATATTTTGACAACCAAAATATTCAGTAAATGAGGAGGTATGATCCAAATTGGATCATTATATTATTTTTCATTTATATCGATGCTTTCATACTGAAAAAAACTTGGAGGAATTAGCATGTAGGGTCATTTTAATGGAAAGTCCCACTTTAGAAAATTGGGGTTTGAAACCTTCTAGATCCATTTTGAGGAATCAAATGGATTTTTGGGGGTCAAACGTTTTCTATATTTTCCTAGGACCCCTTGACACTCTACACATCAATATGTTTCTAACGATACACAAATAATATCAAGCATAGTATGTATGCAAATGTTATGCCTCCCACAAGTTGACATACTATGTTGACCACTAGGGTATGAGAGGATTCCCCGTCAACCCCCGTTACTCACACTTATGGGGATAGCCACATATGGACTTTAAAGAAGATTATAGAAGGTCCAAAACCTTATCACAATTGAGGGTTGAGGAACTCAAAACCCTACCCCTATATGGATATTAGGCGATGTTAAATATCGGTCCACTAGGAGGAAAAGGGGTTCCATTCTTTAGCATTGTAATTGTGCCATAATTGAGAAGAGAACATGTGAGTGGTGTTTTGAGAGAATAATAGAGGAGAACATATTATGTAGAATCCATACTAGTGATAATGTCAATAAAAAATCCACCTAGATACCGACGATAGTTTCAATGAAAACTCCACCGAGAGTGCCTCTTTCTTTGTACTTGCATTTGAAGAAAATAAATCAGAGAGTCCTCGCCATCTAGTTGGGTTTTCCAAATTATATCTTGTGTTTATTTTTGGATGGTGTGTGAGTATTTATTTATGTTCTCTATTTTTCATATTTCATCTATTTCATACATTTTAAGTAGAATACCAGTAATTAATGAATCTGAGAGATAAATGAAATTAACCTTCACAGTAAATATTTGAGTATTTTATTAGATCTATTGTGACGAATTGTCTAGCATAATATCCATAACAATTTACATATCAACAACTCACAAGGATTGAGCTATATGTCTCCACTATCCCTTTAGAACATATCCATTGATACATTGGCGCAATGATGAAATACTTTTATGATTGACACTAGGCCCTTTGTACCACATATGAAAACTTAACATGTAAGCCTATGTTGGAGGTAGCTGAAAAAAATTCCTTATCGTTAAACATGGGTGACTCATATGCTAAAGTTGTAGTAGGTCCTTTGTAACCTTCTCTCCCTACCATTGTGTAGGATAAAATTATTTAAGTAAGCCTATTAAAATCTATGCACTTAGAATTATAAACTAGAATAAGACCTTCAGAAAGTGTTGACATAAGAATGACTAGATTTAGAAAAGAAATTGAAGGAAGTCAAAGAGGCATTTTAAAGTTAAGAATGACACTACAAAGATTTTAGGCTCGATGGATTCTATTTTTTAGTTATGGAGAAAATTACAAAATCTTCCTAAAGTTCAAGATAAATTTAATATCATTAATAATATGGAAACCCAGGTGGCTTAGAAACACAAAATTTTGCAATTTCTACCACTAAGTGTGTACACAACTAGTATGGAAAAAATAACATATTTATCAAAACAAAACACAAGAGCCCGCAATAAGAAAGAATAATTAATTGGGAAAGTTGCCTACCTTCATGAAGATGCACAAAAGAAGTATACAAATTCACTTGGGTCCCAACAACCTATTATTAAAGAAATTTATATTTCTAAGAGGTTGAAGAGCCTTCCCATGAAAGTCACTTAGAAAGAAATTTGAAATTATCATCAACATGTTCAAACTTCACAATGAGTATAAACTTCACTAACTTTCCCAAGAATATGAATCAAGAGCCTCCATTATTGGGCTCTATTTTATAGGATTTATCTTAGTTGTCATGAGGATGTGACAAGGCCTTATGTTGGGGTCTGTTGGCACCATCTATTGGAGTTTTGGGATTTTTACTTGAAATTGGAGCTTTCCCACCTTGGGTATTTTGTGCACAATTGTTTTGTGAAGTATGAAGGTTGATTGTGTATCACATAGAGGGTTTCTTGCATGCCTTCCGATAAAGGATCTTTGTTATAGTTTTTCCACCTTATAACCCACTTAAATATATATATATATATATATATATATATATATATATATATATATATATAT
>JASDQU011104402.1:13820-29933 GCA_032191745.1 Picea mariana | reverse complement strand
TTCACATCTTCGTGACACGTAGTGTCACGAAGTGTGAACGATGAAGAATTGACGACCCAGTTTTATCATTATGCCTTCAAGCACCCTGTGGGCGATGACTCCAGCTGTCATGCGAATCTCTATGTCTCCCATTCGGACCATAAAGCACAGATCTTGAGCGGCTCCATTGGTATCTCCACGGGTACGAGTTGGTACCTGGTACCGGCATCCTGTTCCAAAAATAGAAGTGGTACCTAACCCAATCGACATTAGTTCCAATATCAATTTAAAGCATCAAAGTGCATAAAAATAGCTTGAAATGCAAAGATACCTTAAGTAACCCCATTGAATGGTAGGGAGATGTCAATTATGTCAAAACAAGGCCAAAAGGGTGGTACTGTATATAAATGGAGGTCTGTGGAATATAATTATAGGAAAAAAACATGATCAAAACCGGAGACCAACAATGTCTTCAAGTTCCTTGATCATTTCTTTTAACTTCATGTTTTCCTCTTCAAGACGACCAATGGAGTCATCTAGTGCATCGTCAGTTGCTCTATGAATTATAGAAATTTGGGAAGGTCGCATATCTCTTAGTTCAACCTATGAATGATATTTTCCTTTCTTTTTCTTCACATCACTTTTCTCAATAATCAATTTCTTGGATTCCTTGTCAAAGACAACACTCTAAAAAGCAAATGACTCTTCTTCGTTGAAGGTCTCATTCTCAATGATTTCCAATGATGGATTCTACTGGGTCATGTTCCCTAACTAATCCAGTGGGGGAAACATTTTCTCGATGTCCGCCTTGAGCTCCATATATTCAAGGGAGAATTTATTGATGTCACTCTCTATGTGTTGGTCTTCTTACTCTTACATGACATTTTTCCTCTTTTTTCTTAGAGGAAGCTCGTGTGAGCTCTCAATTTTTCTTAGAGGGGGATTTTTTTCTCCTCCACCACCTAAACTATTGTTGGTCACTTTTCTAGATGGGTTAGCTACTAAAGCATTTCTCCAAGATGTTGTAGTCTTAGGAGTAACAGATGGGGACTGAGCACTCTTCTCACTGGGACCCTTTCCTTTCTTCTTGTAAAATTCATTGGTACTAAGTATAGTTTCCAAGTCACGAGCATTGTGAGTAGGAGAGCCTAATTTATTATCTTATTCTTCACTTAGAATAGTATGGATAAATGAATTGTTGAATCCCACTGCTAGCATATGTTCCAAAAAAAAATTGTTAGGGTCAGACACTTTTACCTTTTCAGCATATTTGAGATTCAAATTGTAGAAGTGGTTTGCAAATTCATTGATTTTATTTATATTTCTGAATATAAAGTCCCCAATTTTCCATGTCAAGGGTATGAATTGATTTTTTTGTTTCTCATGAAAAAAGTGCAGCTAGAAATTATATTTCCTTGTGACTTCCGTAATAAAATTATATTAGAGATATGACATGGAAGAAAGGAGGGATTTTCCTTAGAACCAAAAAATCTTGATAACATTGTATTTTTCAATTTTCTCCAATGTCCCCTTTTTATCCAGGAATTTACTTTCCTGGTTGGATATTCCTTGGGTATCTTTTCCAGATAGCAATCCTTTAAAACATGAGAAAAATCATTGAAAACTTCATAGAAATGCAAAGAAGATTTATGTCTCCACAATGCTTGGTACCAGAAGGTAACTGGGTCAAATTCACAGTTCACCCTCTTACAGATAGACAATTTAGGAAATTGAAAGCAATATGCTATCATAAACACCGAATAAGAAGCCATAAAGAATTTCTTATATTTTTTGTACTGTGACAAGTGGGAAGAGATTTCAATGGAAATCAGTTTTCCCCAATCAAAAATGGATTGGTCTTTGATAGTAAAATATAAGATATAGAGAATCATACGGGAAATGTTGGCAGTACTTTATTGGACGGTCGCTCTGGTGAATAGCCAAGAAATTTCCCGAAAGGGGTTTTTGAACGAGTCAACCTGCAATCTGGTAATGTCTTCGGGGACGATCACAAGATTCTCCAAGAACTCAGGAAAGAGGTCTAGGTCATTGTCATGATTTTTTAGGAAATCCTTGCAATCCTCTACTTTCAACGTAAGTGTTGGTTTAGGGAGTTTCAACATCTTACGGAACACTTGAGGTGAAAGAGAGATGGGAGAATGGTATTGAATTTGAATAATCTGTTGGATTGTTATATATTTCAGAATGCACCATGCCACTAGTTCCTTGCAGTCAAAAACCTCACAAACACACCCTGCACGAGCAATTATGGATGTCCATATCACTTCCTTCTGAGAAAAGGGGATGAATTGTAAGAATATGCATTAGAGAACTGAAAGTTTTGGTCCTCATGCCAAAAAATATTCAAAGTATCACAACAGAACTATTGTTGAGATGTTGCATCCATACGTTTATGAGAGTGTTCCTTTAATTCAGATAATATTTTCAATGGGCACTTGAGAGAGATAACAATAATATAATCTTCGTCAAATCATGTTGTAATGTGGTTTTAATGAGAAATCTCTTCAATACCTTCTCTTATTAATGATTATATTTATGGAAACTGCATGATGAGTCGGCAGAATTAAACCATTCGTAAATGCATATTGGGAAAAGCATGAGGATGGCAGGGATGGATGACAATGATTAGGATTTGGGAATTTTTGTGAACCTGCTAACTTAGGAACCAATAAACCCACGATTGTGAAAGGTAAAAAATAGGCTAAGTGTTGTAATGTGGTCGATCAGACTCAATATAAGAGAGATGAGATACTTAGGAGCTCATTGAGTTTGATGGTCATAATGTAGATCATGAATCTATGGGTGAAAAATGGATATCTTGGAACTTGGAATATGAAAGGATGAACCCGTAAAATCATGACTACAAAAATGGTTAAGTATAGAATAATACTGCAGTCGGTCGGACTCATGATATGGGAGTATGGATGGAAATTAAAATTTGTGAATCTGCGAACCCACGAACCCACTGCTTTAAAAAATGACTAAGTATAGTAGCTAGAGAGGGAAAAATAGAGGGGAGAAATGAAAAAGGGGAATTAGGGTAAGTATAGAAGAGGGAAAAGAAAAGGAAGAAAAAGAAGTTGGGAAAATGGAAAGGGGAGGGAAACTCGAAAATGGGAAATGGTCTCAACAAATGGCTCCCACTGTGGGATGATAACCCATTGTGGGTTGTCAAGAATCTAGAATCTTTATGACCAAGTTCTTCCATTCATTTGGATATGGAGTCGAAGTATGAATATAGAAACTGAAAAATATAATTATGTACAATGAGAATGAGAAAGTCTTAGGTGAAGAAACCTTTAAAATGTTTCTCTTTGATAGGTAGAAATTATCGTTTTCCCTACATCTCTTGGAGCATATAGGAATTAAAACCTAGGACCATTTCAATATTATATGGCCCAATCCAGAGTGCTTCGAACTTTGTATGCATCGATGGTGTCTCCTTAGGCTTGTTCCAAATTAACACCGGTTCTCGCTTCTAAAAATTCTTTACAGTTGCACTTTGATCAAAATATATTTTGATACTTTGTTGTATCTCGAAATTTTGATTCAACGCTTTGATTCATTCTTCTTCCAACTTCAACAACTGGTTGATCCTCCTTTGGATAAGTTAATTTTCTTCTTGTATCTTATGTATTAACCATAAAATTCAAGGCATTGAGTTCAAGGCTAATTGAGATTTTTTCTTCTTTCCCATAAACCAATGTATAAGGGGACATCCCAGTGTTGTCCTTTGGAGTCGTTATGCTTGTCCACAATGCATCAATCAAATTCATATGCCAATTCCTTTGGTTCTTGTCAATAGTTTTCTTTAGTATCTGAACAAGTGTTTTATTTGTAGATTCTGCAAGACCATTTCCTTGTGGATAATAAATTCAATGATTGACCCATAATAATTCCATATTCTCCAAAAAACTATGTAAACTTTGACCCGATGGAAATCGAACCATTATCAGTGATAACTTTATCTAGGACACCAAATCTTAGCAGAATATTATATTTGAGGAATTTAATTAACTCTTCAGAATCATCTTTATTTAATGCCATTCTTCTTCCCATTTCGTGAAATAATATGTAGCAATGAGGATGTACATATGTCCCTTTCTTGAATTCGGATTAATTGGCCCAACAACATCAAGTCCCCATTGGGAGAATGAATTTTCTACAATTATGGGTTGTAAAGGCATTGTGGATCTCTTCCTTTTTTTTGAAAACTATTATCATGATACACACTTCCTTATTTTGGTCTATGAGTCTAAAAATTAACGGCCAATAGAATCCAACTCTTATTATCTTGTGGGCAGTTGCAGTAGGTGCAAAGTGCCCACCACATATTCCTTCATGGAATTCTCTCATTAGTTCTTGGGTTTGGTTTTCATCAACTCATATCAGTAGTATACCATCATAATTCCTCCTGAACAGTATATCAATAATTAGCACATTTTGATTTGCCTTCATATTCAATATTCTTCGCTCCTTAGGGTTCATGGTGAAATTAAATTGCTCAAACCTCAAGTAGAATACAATGTCTCCATAACATTATGAATCAACCAATGGTTCTCCTACTGAAATTGAAATCATTCCATCCACATAATCACTATTTGCGATGAGTTTTCATAAACCATGTCCTTTGACAACCTTTAAAGGTTTAATTTCAATATCATATTCTTGTATCTTTGCCAGCCAATTATCCCATTTTCCTTCTCTCAATTCTTGATTCAGAAGAATCTTCATTGGTGATGACGGGACATAATAAATAACATGAGACTTTAGTATGTACATTCGAAAGTGTGCCACCATTTTCCCAAGGTACATGGCTTGTTTTTCCAGTTCTGAATACCTCAATTCATAGTCATGTAGGGTTTTTCTCATGAAACTAATTGGGAGTTCTTCACCTTTGGTATTATTCTGAGTAGTAATAGATGCACCAATTGTTTCTGTAGCGAACAAAGAGATGATGAAATCCCTTTGAAAATATAGGCTAATGAGGACTAGAGTTGTGGTGATTGCTCCTTTGATATTATTGAAAGATTCTTGAGTATTCATTTTCCATTCAAACCTCTACTCCTTTTTCAACAACAAATTGATCAGCTTCACAATACTTGCAAAGTGAGGAACAAACCTTTGCACAAAATTGATCTTGTTGAAAAATGATTGAACTCAATTCTTGGATGTCGGGGGGTTGAGCTCATTTATTTCTTTAAATATTTTTGGATCTATATAAATCCCTTCCTTTCACACAATATGGCCCAATATCTTGCCTTAAGTTACAACAAATAAGCATTTCTTTGGATTTAGAGAGACACCATATAATCTACAACTTAAAAAAACTTTTCTCAAATGATGGATATGATCACCCCTTGTTTTTTGATGCACTGTCAAGTCATATTGATTGTCGGCCATAAATTTTCCTATCAACCCACTAAATTCATGATCCATGGTCCTCTGGAATGTGGCTCCAAAATTATTCAAACCAAAGGGCATTCTAGCATATGCATATGTCTTCCAAGGTGTTATGAATGTTGTCTTTACCCTGTCTTCCTCACCAACCAAGACTTGGTTATATCCATAAAAACCATCCAACATGGACATGCAAGATGATCCAGTGACTTTCTGGAGAAGGAAATCCATATTAGGTAAAGGAAAATTATCCTTTATGTTTGTGTAACATCCTTCTCTGGTGCATTGAGCGAACTTATTCTTTGAGGACACTTGCTCGCAAGTGATCCAGATTATTATGCTATTAAAACTTTGATTTTTACTATGAGGCGTTATGGGTTGATGATATGTTGTTTTACTACATTGGCATAGACAGGTGCTATTGACTCGGTTTTACTGAGTGTGCAGGGTTTTGGACCTCGAGGATGCAGAGGCATCAATGGAACCCCTTGGAATTTGAATTGAGTTAGGGAGTGTGCCATTGGGGTTTGATTGTTTTACTGTGATATTAGTGCATCTGACTGGATGATATGATATGGATATGTTTTGACATGATTTTTTGATGATGCAGGTTGACGATAGCTTGCTGACTAGACTCACATATGGAGTATAGGGGTCACACAGGACTACCAGAGATGTTGAGGGAGAGGTGTGGACAACAGCCCTGCCATAGCCTACTACCACTCCCATCGTGGCTTGAACTGTAGATTAATGATTACATAGTTCGAGAGGACCCACTATGCCATGAGGGAAGATTGTGACAGTTGCTCACGATGATACTAAAGGGCGCTCAATAAGGCAGGGGCCTTATTCCTTAGAGTCCCTTAGTCTCCCACAAGTTCACCTAGCGGAGTATTGACTCCAGGGGCTATTGATGTCTACCAAGTCAGTCAAGAGGCGAGTGGCACCCTTGGAGCATGTGGTGCATCTTGAAGGGCACATCACGCAAGGGAACAGATGAGGTGAGTAGCACCCTTGGAGAACCTAGTGCATCCTGAAGGGAACATCGCGTTGTTGATGATAGAGAGCTGAACCTAGATGGCCCTAAGACAAATAACATGTTAGGCAATTTTAAAACAATTTCCCTAATTAAATGTCGCCTAGTACGAAATTTAAGGCCTAAGTCTAAATTACGCTAGTGATAGAACCTTGTCTTCTCAAAAAATAATAATAATGATAATAATAAAAATAAAAATAACTTAAATAATAATTTTGAACTTCGTTTAATCTTGTAACATGAAGGGAGTAAGAAATTAATTTATTCATAAAAATAAAATCTATGGTAACAAATGTAAAAAGGGGAATTAATTATTTTATCTTTTTGATAATTTAAAAAAAAAATACTAATTAAATGATAAAAGGGAAAAGGGGTTAAATTCCACACCTGCCTTTTTGAGTTCTAAGTAAAAAGGGGAAAGAGGGAAAATAAAAAAAATAGGAACTAGGGAAAAGAGGTAACATACAAAAGGGAAAAAAGGGAACTTAAGGGAAAAAGCGGAAAGTCAACTTAGTAAAGAATCGACCATTAAGAGCTTTCTAATTTTAAACTGAATTAGCAACTTCATAAAAGGGAAAGCCTTTAAAACTTGTAAGGGAATTTGGGGACACCTAGGAGTGATTCTAGGAGTAACTCTAGATGGGTGAGGGAATTGAGATAATCAATTAATTAAAGAAATTAAATAATGGAGGAATGTAGGGGATGAGTGACACTTGTACAGAGAGGAATTTTTAGGAATTTATTTCTAAAACTTCAATTAAATGAGATTTTAGGAAAGAAAGGACGTTTGAAACTCTATAAAATGAAGGAAGGAGAAGGATGAAGGATCATATTCTGTTTGTGTAACGTTACACTGTAGAAATATCTACTTGACTGATTTACTTGTGGGAGTTGGGATAGCCAGCTCAGAGAGGAGTGGTAGCTCGGCCTTGTGAGGTGAGATGGGGGCTAGACGAAACCTCTGGATAGTGTGTCTGGCCCCTTTGTGGCTCAGGGGGGCTAAGGGGGAAGAAGAGTACCCCTAGCATTGGCTGGGAGGTATCGGTGAAGTCTCGATGGTTGACAAGCAGGAGTTGCACGAAGCGTGCGGACATCACTCGAAGCAGGCGAACAGGCAACAATACGCTTTCTTCATTTGAATGGTAGAATGTTGTAGGTTTTATGATTGGATCTACATGTTGATTATGTAAGTAGACTGGATGTTTAGATTGATAGTTGAAATTTTCTTAACCTAGCTCTTTGGTTGTCATCTCCTATGGCCTTGTTTTCCCACATGTCGTGATTGCCTTGTGGTGTTGATTGTGACCCTGAGGTTGTTTAGTCTTAGTCCCTAGCTCATCAGTCCTCACCTGAGCAGTCGGCCAAGAGCCTGATCTACGGTCGCCGCCTTAGCGTTAAAAGACCTATGGATCTCAATGCCCTTCTTTTCTGTGCAAGGATGATGAAGCGAAGGCGAACCTTTTAGCTGTGTACCTCTATGGATGTCCTTGCCTGATTGTTTGACTTGTGCCTTCCAGTACGACCTCTGCGTATGGATTATCTCGCTTCCTTGATGTTTATTTTTCTGCGCCTTGACTGATAGAATCCCTGTGATCCTTTAATGAGTTCTCCTTATGACCCTGGAATTCTCTTACTGTTGTCAGCCTTTGTATATCGATACCCTGAGATGTAAAAAGTAATTAAATATGATATGTGTTTGGTTCTTGTTGAATTGACTTGTTTTTACTACTCCAACAATTGTAATTATATGAAGGATGTAAAATATTACCTTGAAAATTGTGGTTATGTAATAGATGTAAAAAGGATACCTCTATGTTTGTTTTATGCTTGATGAATAATTATAGCCTTGTGTTTATGCATCGAATGTGAATTTAATTACTATAATTCATATCTAATGTGAGTGAGAGATAGCGAAATCTTTATCTTCAGTAATTTTATATCTACTTTATAAATTATATCAAATTTATTTACTGTAATTTATATCTAATGCGTGTGAGAGATAGAGAATTTTATATTCAGTAAATTATATCTAATTTATCAATTATATCTAAATTGTTACTGGAATTTATATCTAATTGATATCTAATGCGATTCCAGTTATAGCAGAATTTTTTATATTCAATAGACAACAAATCTGGATGGAGATTGATGTTACGTAACCGGATGTTTTTTTCAACCCCAGACAATGATGTTTTTACTATCCTCCTTGAATGTTTTTAAATTTTCAAATTCCAGTTGTTAATGGACTGAAACAATGTTTTCTTTTTACTAAGCAACGCACTGTTGATCTCAATTTTTGGGGGTCGACAACTTCTCTCTGTGTGTGGTTGACCGCAACAGTCTCTGCATTTGCACTTGAGATTGGTGTTGCGACCCTCCCACCTGTGCGCCCTCTAAACAGATCTCCTCTATGTTTCTGACGACCTATGCGTCCTTCTCATGAACCCTTATTTCTGTGTTTTTTTTTTCAGCCGCATTGAAGTTCCTTCCATCTAAGTATTTTATTAGTGGATGCCATGTTTATCCTTACCATTTAAGAGGCACGATATGGATGTTATCACGAATGTAATACTTGTATGTTCTTCATAGCTGGTATTATATCTTTGCGTCGCTCCTCCATCGTTTGACAGTCACAGACTCCCCTTTTTACATCGGATTTTATCAGGATTAATGCCCATGAATGGTGGCTCCCAACCGATTTCTCTCTGGCGATTAATGCCCCTTTGTTTTGCTCAAAACTCTGACTGTGTTGTTGTAGATTTCACCCCTTCTATTGTAGATTTTTGGTTAATTTCACTTCTGCCTAATTCAAATAGCAGAGCGTTAAGATTAATGTTGCATTAAGAATAATGCTGGAGTAAATCTCATAGCAAATTAAACCTGTATTCACATTTTTTTCTAATTGCGACTCCACTTATCATAAATGCAGTCTTCAATTGCTTACCAATGGTGATGGACCGAAAATCCAAATAAAATGGGGAATGAGTGCTAATTTTGGAAGAGTAGTTGATAAAAGAATGCCCCTTTTTCTTTATCCAATTGTGCAATGAAATGGAATGTTTACTAAAGTGGTAAGTTCAGTTGAAAAGAATGATTCTAAATGGTAAATTAGTCTGACCAAGGAATGGAATTAAATATTAAAGAAAGGTTTGGTTAAAAAAAAAGGGTTGGGTCAATAAGTTAAATTTTAGAATGGTTCCACTCACCTTGTAATCAAGAGTAAGCACTCATTACCTCTCTTAAGAATAATTTCTCCTAGAAATTTTGATTAAACCTTCTCACTGGTTTTAGTATTTTTAGTTTTTACATTTTCAAAGGAATTTCAAGAAATAATGCAAGGACTCTCTTGTTTAATGATGATGCCCTTAAGAACCACCTTGAGAACGACTTAGTTAATTTTAATGACTCAAGAAGCATTGCTTTTAAGGATTCCACTGTGTTAAATCATGTTAATCGTTTGCGAGAATTTATACTATGACTTGGTACCATTGTATATACATTGTTAGCTCTTAATTTAGATCGTTGTAAATGTCAAAGGGAATTAACATGTTGACTTAATTGCAAATTCTAAATGGTTTCATTGCTAATACAAATTTGAAATTGGCAACTAATTAGAAGGTGACTTACTGTCAGATTGTAAATCTATGTTAGATTTAGGCTATTAATTGATCTGTAATTAATGTTAATTTAAGTCGTAGACATTGACCCTTTTAGCCTTGATTAATGATGGGATAAGTCGACGAAGTCATTTTTAACTTACGCTTCCCCTTGAGGGTGATTGTTGTTTATTATTGATTAATGTTGGTACTTGGATTGTAAACTTTTTGTGCTTGGTCTGCTTATGTCAGGCGGGTTGTAGATGCCTCCTTATTCCTCAGAAGAGTCGCCAGCCCTAATACCTTAAATGGTAAAACTTGATGGGAAAATAGGCTTGAGCGTTGCTTATGTGTCTTGGAAGTCCTAACCATTGAAGGGTAGGACATGTGGGTAGTCAGTCTTATTTTTTGTCGGTTGATTTTTGTTCATTACTTCCAGATGCCTGATGTGAATCTTAGGTCATTATGTTGTTGTCACAGTTGCCTACATCATGTTCGTCGTCGTTTTGCAACACATAGTGTAATTTCTTTATTACCATTGTACACACAAAAAAAAAAAAAAAAAAATGTACTTGTTATGAGAGGTTTGTTTTCGTACGAAATGGGAGGTCTGTTACAGTTTTCTTTGTTAAGATCTCTGAAATCTACACACATACATATTTCCCCAGTCATTTTTCTTACAATCATAGGATTTGAAATCCAGTTGGAATGTCTAATGGGATAAATTATTATGGCCATATTTAATTTCTCCAATTCAATCTTTACCAGAGGTTTTCAATTTGGGATTCATAATCCTTATTTTTTTCTTTACAAGCTTTGCTTCTTCCCTCAAAGGAATGATCTGTTGTAAATTTGTTTTATCATAAACTTTCAAATCATCATAGGTCCATGCGAACACATCAATGTACTCTTTAAAAAATGAAACATAATGGTAAACTTATTCAATGGCACAATCAACTCCCAAGTTGACATATTTCTGGGAACTGTTAGTTCCAATATTGACCTTCCTTGTTTCTTGCACTTTTCGAATTGAAATTTCTTCCAAGAGATTCTTAGGATGATCATCTTTTGTAAAAAGAGGCTCAAATTGTATACAATATTTAGGTACTGTTAGAACTCTGTAATTTCTAAGGCTGAGAAATAAATGGAAAGAGGTAACTATTTCAACCATCTTTAGATTGTATTCTGACCTATACAACCTGAGAGGGCTCTCTCACAACTGAAAAATACTCAAAAGATTTGGAAATTAGCTCACGGTGGTGAGATTCTAGTATAAGATGGATTTTATTTGGTTTTAAAAATACCAGTAGTACATGCATGAGAGAAAATACAATTGGGAAATGGAGTCAAGTGTTGAATATTAATGATAGTGAGTCAATAACATATGGGTACTCTTTGAAAACAAAGGCAAAGTAGGCATTGTTTTCAACAAATAATGTTTAGATGACAACAAAAAAGAGAAAAATGCAGTCCATCACAGTGAGAGAAATTAAGAATTATCAATGTAAATTTAGACGGAAAACATAGAAGATATAGATCACCCTGGACAGAGCACCGAATATAGATGAATTATTAACCAACAATCCTTTAAACAAAATAAGTATTTACTACATGAATGGAGCATCAAAGAAGAATTCCAAACATCTACTCTCAGTTAAATACTGGAAGAAATAAACATTAATGGAAATGTGGATTATAGAGAAAGACATGCTTAGAACATCACTGTGCTGAATCTATGCTTGATGAGAGTACTGGGTTCTATATTAATTCATAAAAAAACATCGAGGAAAATGATACAGTCCAAATAGCCATCTCTGATAGCAAGTCCCCCTTTTACATCAAAATGCCTCCAAATATATAAGATCCCATCACCACAATAAGATGCCAGGAGTTCAAATATTGCTGCCTATAATCATGGATCTGGCTACATTAATGGAGAACAAATCCCCAACAACTTTACTAAAAATAGTAAATCTGATTTAACAAAAGATCTTGTACCATTATAGATCTCAGGAAAAATTAGAATCTGAGGATGTGGTTATTTGTCAGGTACATTTGGAAACCAATTTGATGGGGAGTTGTTGATGATCTGTCTCCGACTTTCGTTGTTGGCTGTGTCTTTTGAATTATTTGCCTCGCAAAATTATGAAAAATAGGGTCCAAGGAAGTCTTTTATTCTCCCACTCTAAGATATATGTGTAAAATCTTGGTGAGATTTTTATATATCATCTTGTTCTGCGAAAAAAACTCTCTTAGTGTTTTGAAATTCATTTTCACCTGTCTGGGGTCTGGGTTTGAAATAGATGTCTCAAACAATAAAATCTTGAATCCCAAAAAATAAGGCTCAAAGATGATTTTGATTCTCTTAATATGTAACAGATATGAGACATATGAAAGAGGTTATTCTGATTTGGACCATGATGAGAAAAAACCTCTTTCGGTTTCTTAAAATCCCTCCTGTTTTGTCTGTAGATTGCCTCGGAAAATGATTGGTCGAAATCGGTAAAAACCAGTTTTTGAATTGGGGAAAGTTGTTTTTGGAGAGGGAAAGTTGGTTTTCGGGGTAGGGGTAGAGTGGTATGTGGTTTTAGGGGGGGAGTCCGAAATTTAAGGAGAGTGACAAGTGGCGGGAGTAAAACCACTTTTCGTAACCCCCCTCTCATTAAAGTTCGGATGGCAGGGGGGTCCAAAATAATAGTATGATCATTGATTGTTTTGTTTTTAAACGTGAAGTATGAAGTACACGAGTGGGGATTTTAGACTTAGGATAGAGTTAGTATTAGTTTATTTGTTGGTTTTATTTTTAATGTTTTGTTTTTTTTGTTTTATTTATAATGTTTAGTTTTTTTTTTTGTTTATAATGTTTTAATCTTTTTATTATTTAGTTTTGTTTTATATGCATTTTTTATTATTTTTTTTATGTTTTAATTTTTATTTGTTTTGTTTTTTGTTTTGAATTGTTTTATTCATTTGTTTTTTAATTGTTTTTGTTTTTTATTATTTTTTATTTGTTTAGTTTATTAATTATGTTGTTTTTATGGTTTGTTTCTTTTTTTATTATTTAATTTTATTTTTTATGTGTTTTGTAGTAAACTAATGTTTATTTATATATATTATATAGTTTTATATATAATTTTTATTATTATTTATGAATGCAATCTTATTACATACTATTAACTATATACAATTTAATGCTATTAAATTATTTAATTAATAGTTTTAACTTGCATACTATGGAAGATTATCATTATTTACTCTATCCTAAGTACTAACCTAATCATACTAAACTAATTACTAATTATTTAAATTATTAATTTAATTAGTTATTAAACTAATCAATATTTTATTTAATTATGTATCCTAGGTTATCTAACTTTTTTTTATTTAGGGAAGATTGGTGGGAGAATGATGAAGTGAATGGGATGAATGGATAGGGGAGTGAGCAATACAACGGTGAATGAAGGATTGGGAAAAATAGATAGAGGGAAAAATTCATCCAAGGAAACCAGGCAAGCCATGATCTTTTGTCATGAGAGAAACAATAGATAGAAACTGAATAATCATACTTCCTATAATTTATAGGACCCTAACATAGGATCCAATCAGGGATGGAAGCTCTTTTAAGAGGTGTCAAGAACCACAAATCTCTGAATATGCAAATTAGTTCCTTATCTATTGCGTTGATCCCAAAACTTTATTCTGCAACCTGTACCTATTTTGATCCTTCAACTAAAACCAAATCAAACTGAAGACTGAAAAATTTCTGAAAGGAATTCTCAAAGAGTTGGGCTTATTTGCACACTGTTATCTACCCTAAGCTACTGAATTTTTGGTTGAATCAAATAATACTAAAATACCAATGAAGCAAGTCAAGTAGTTGTTGAAACAAGTGGATTGTCTGATTGTTTGTTAGCACAATCAAACGGACAAATTGACCTTTTGTCCACAAAATCAAAGATGTAAAGTGTAATGGCCACTGTTGAAAACATGATTTATCATTTAAGCTGAAAAAATCCTCCATGTAGCCTCCTACATGATCAATAAATGAATGATCAATTACTTTGTCTTCCATACCTTTCATGACCATTTGATCATGGATGAATTTATCATCATCTATATCTGCAAGGTAAAACCCTTATTCTAACTCTACAGTTTCAGTCTTGTACTCGAAAGCATGATTCTCATCAATTTGAAAATCAAAAGGTATTACAATTTCTTCTTGTTTTGGAGGAGAAATATCTTCCAATAATCTCTTAGGATCTTGGAAATTATATGACTAAATTTGAGAATCCAAAACTTCACTATCCTTCTCAAATATTTCAACAACTAACTCAGGAAAACAAATTTTACCCTTAGGAGAAATTTTTCTTGATTTCAAAGAATGAAACAAGGTTGTCGAAAAACTTTCATCTATTGGAAACTCTGCTAAATTATCTCTAAATTCCTTTAAAACTTCACAAGATAGAGGATTTGTCACATACCCATTCATCTTGTTTTGCAACAAATATGATCAACATGTATTGGAGTTTCCATGAATGCTCTTAAATATGGATTCTTTGAAAGTGGAGTCGCCTTGAAAAGTTTGAAGCTCTGGATACTTTGAACATGGAGTTGCCAAGTGAATAATTCAGGCTTCTTGTGTCTGAACATTGTTCACCATCATTAATCAGATCTGGAACTTGATACACTATTCTGGGGAAGATCCCCAGTATGGTGGCCACTATGTTAGCACTGTGTAATTTCTAAGGCTGAGAAAGAAATTGACAAAGGTAACTATTTCAATCATCTTTGGATTTTATTCTGACCTATACAACCCAAGAGGGCTCTCTCAAAACTGAAAACTACTCAAAAGATTTGGCAATTAGCTCACAGAGGTCAGATTCTAGTATAAGATGGGTTTTGTTTGGTTTTAAAAAGGTCGGTAGGACAGGAATGAGAGAAAATACCATTTGGAAATGGAGTCAAGTAATGAATATTAATGATAGTGAGTCAATAAAAGATGGGTACTCTCTAAAAACAAAGGCAAAATAAGCATTGTTTTTCAGCAAATAATGTTTAGATGACAGTAGAAAAGATAAAAATGCAGTCCATCATAGTTTAGATCACCCTCAACAGAGCACCGAATACAAATGAATTCTAAACCGGAAATCCTTTAAACATAATAAATATTTACTGCATTAATGGATCATCAAAGATGAATTCCAAACATCTACTCTCAGTTAGATACTGGAATAAATAAAAATTAATGGAAATATGGCTTACACAAAAATACATTCTTAGAACATCATCGTGATGAATCTTTTTTTGATGAGAGTATTGGGATTTGTATTAATTCATAAAGAACATTCAGGAAAATGATATAGTCCAAATAGATATCATTGGAAGCAAGTGACCCTTTTACATCAAAAGGCATCCAAATATTTAAGATCCCACCTCCACAATAGGCTGCCAGGAGTTCAATTATTGTTGCCTATAATCATGGATCTAGTTACATTAATGGAGAAAACATCCCCAATAACTTTACTAAAAATAGTAAATCTGATTTGACAAAAGATCTTATACCATCATAGATCTGGAGAAAAATTAGAATATGAGGTTCTGGTTAGTTGTCAAGTACATTTGGAAACCAATTTGATGGGGATTTGTTGATGATTTGTCTCTGACTTTTGTTGTTGACTATGTCTTTTGAATTATTCATCTCCCAAAATTATGAAAAATAGGGTCCAAAGAAGTCTTTTATTCTCCCACTATGAGATATTTGCGTAAAATATGGGGGAGTTTTTTTTATATCATCTTATTCTGAGAAAAATCCTCTCTCAGTTTTTTTAAATTCATCTCCATTTGTCCGATGTCTTGGTTTGAAATAGATGTCTCAAACAAGAAAATCCTGAATCCTGAAAAATAGGGCTCCAAGATGATTTTGATTATACCAATATGTAACAGATATGAGAAATCTTCGAGAGGCTATTATTATTTGGCACGTTCTAAGGAAAAACCTCTTTTGGTTTTTCAAAATCCCTCATTTTCCCGGATATCGCCTTGGAAAATCACTGGTCGAAATGGGTAAAAAACAGTTTTTGG
>JASDQU011104402.1:0-13486 GCA_032191745.1 Picea mariana | reverse complement strand
GGGGGTCCAAAATGACAGGAGAGTGACAAGTGGTGGGAGTAAAACCACTTTTCGGACCCCCCTCTCGTTAAAGTTCAGATGGCAGGGGGGTCCGATATAATAGTATGACCATTGATTGTTTTGTTATTAAAAGTGAAGTATGAAGTATGGAAGTGGGGATTTTAAACTTAGGATAGAGTTAGTATTAGTTTATTTGTTTTTTTTTATTTTTTATGTTTTGTTTTTATTTCTTTTATTTATAATGTTTAGTTTTTGTTTTATTTATAATGTTTTAATCTTTTTATTATTTAGTTTGGTTTGATATGCATTTATTATTTTTTTTTTTATGTTTTAATTTTTGTTCTTTTTAATTTAATTTTATTTGTTTATTTGTTTTGAATTGTTTTATTCATTTTTTTTAATTGTTTTTGTTTTTTAATTTTTTTTGTTTAGTTTATTAATTATGTTGTTTTTTAATTGTTTTTGTCTTTTTTATTTTTTATTTGTTTACTTTATTAATTATGTTTTGTTTTTTTTTTCTCTTAAACTAATGTTTATTTATATTTATTATATGGTTTTATATATGTATTTTTATTATTATTTATGAATGTTACCTTAATACATACTATTAAATATATACAATTTAATGCTATTAAATTATTTAATTAACATTACATGATCTAATTAATAGCTTTAACATGTATACTAACTATGGAAAATTATCATTATTTGCACTATCCTCAGTATTAACCTAATCAAACTAATTTAATTAATAATTATTTAAATTATTTATTAAACTAATCGATATTTTATTTAATTATCAATCATGGGTTATCTAACTTTGTTTTATTCGAGGAATATTGGGGGGAGAATGATGAGGTGAATGGGATGAATGGATAGGAGAGTGAGCAATGCAACAATGAATGAAGGATTGGGAAAAATGGATGGAGGGGAAAAGTCCTTCGAGGAAACTAGGCAATCCAAGATCTTTTGTCATGAGAGAAACAACAGATAGAAACTGAATAATCAGACTTCCTATAATTTATAGGACCCTAACAAGGACAAAAGAGATGTGATCATATTCATAATCATCATCGTTCAAAAAATTTTCTAGTTGTTCATGATTCTCAAACACTTGCAAATATTCCATGTTATCAAGCAGAGCAGGTCAAAATGCTCTTTCTACTTGAAAATATGTTTTACTTTGTATATCATCTAGGTTCGACAATGAGGCTGCCAAGGCCAATGACTCTTCCTAGTGATTCGTGTCCCTTGGAATGAAAGAAATGTTCAAGGAACTGAAAGATTCCATCAATTTGCTAACTGTTTTGAAATATAACTTAAGTCTTTCTTTATTGATTTTATACCTCTAGGTGACCTGATTAATCACCAACTCGGAGTCTCGAGTCACAATTAGATGTTCTATTTCCATTTCTTATGCAAGGATCATCCCCTGAATCAAGGCTTCATATTCTGCCTCATTATTAGTACATGAAAATCGCAGCCCAATATCATGTAGATGTACAATATTATTTGGACTCGTGAGAACAATTCCAACTCCACTCTTAGAGTTTGAACAAGCTCCATCGAATGAAATCGTCCAATAGCCTTCAAACAAACATTCTTGATTTTCTATATCTTGAACTTTCTCTTGGCTTTCATTATGTTCCATGTCTAGGATGGCATAGTTTCCAATCTCAACATCTATATAATATTCCATTAATTCATTATCCTTATTCTTGAAAGAGAAGGGTTTCTTGGGTTCACAGGGCACCTTAATCATTTCTCTTTATTTTCCTAACAACATCATGCAACTTCCATCGTTCATTATATATCCCTTGATCATGGAAGTCCACTCTCTTCCCAACACAACTCCATATGTCGGACAAAGGTCTACCACAATAATATTGAAAATTGTAATAATATGAGGGGTTGTCGTGATCCAAGCATCAAAGTCCTTGATTTCTCCATAATATGGGACTTTTTCGATTGCATTTATATTTTCACCGGTTTCATAATAATTTCTGCAACTCATGCCCAATAGCTCCATGACTGCCAGTGGCATGATATTATTTGTTGCTCTAGTACCAACTAAACAATTATGTTGTGCAACATCATGATTTTCAATTGAAATGTAAAAGGGAGGAATTTTACCTCTGATCTTAGAAGTTGACTGCCTCTCGCTTTGTTTTGGACTTGAAATAACAACTTCTTCTCTTTCAAATGGATCATCCAACAATTTCAAAATGTTTTCCCTTTGTTGGGGAATCTTCATCACTTTTGTAAAGGTCATAGTTATCCTTAATTTACTTAAATCCTCTATGACATTATATGTCATCTGAGTGGATTTTAACGTCAGGTATTTCCTTTTACTTCCAACGATATCCATCACTTTCTCATTTTCTCTTTTCTCATTTGTTTTTTCTTTATCTTTTTGGTTTTATTTTTCAGAGACATTCTTATTCATGGATCTATTTACAAATCCTCTTGTCTAGGAAACATTTTCTTGCGATTTGGGGTAATTGTCTCCTTCTTCAAATATATACATGGGTGTCTCTTTCTCAACATTTTTCTCATCATACACATCATCCAAAATAGTTGCATTGGGAGTAGGCTTCCTGGGAGCCCTTGGTCTTTGTGGATTATCTATGTTTTCAAAACTCACTCTTTTTTCTTGGGGAGGGTTCCTTCTTTTCTGTAGGACTGACATTCTTGGATTTGCACACAATTATCTCCCCTTCTTAGTATGGCTATATCATTCTTCATTTGCTTGATAGTTCTATTCATCTATGCAATTTTTATTATTTTCTTACTTTCTTATGTGGCCACAAGGTCTACCGTTACATATGGTATGGTTTCCTAGAAAAATCCTCCTCCTATTGTTTTTTTTGAGTTGGTCATGGCTTGAATTCTTCATTATTTCTTGAACTAGAGGATCCTTTATTATCAATACTTAATCCTCCCAACTACCTTTGTAATTTTCCCAGTATAATGTCGGGGTCAGCACCCATTTCAATCACAATTTATTCCATCTCAGTGGCTTTTGTCACTACCTCCTCCAAGGTATCCATTTGGGATGTTCTTATAGAATATTTCAAATTCAAGGGAATTTCATTCTTATAACAACCAAGAATGACTAGGTCATTTGGCCTTTCATATTATAGAATATTCCTCAAGGTTTTATTGAACCTGAGATTAAAATCTTGTATCCTTTCATTCTTCCTCAAACCACTCTCGGTGAAATCAATGAGAAGGGTATGATAAAAAATTTGATGGGAGAACATAGTCAGGAACATGGCTTCGAGGTCATTAAAAGAGAGAATTGATCTATTGGAAAATGTTGTATACCATTCATACGCTCTTCCTGATAAGGTTTGCAGAAATAACCTTACCATGACATCTCCATACTCAACACGGTGAAAATCACAAACATCAAGAAATAAGTGCATATGTCTCTTTGCATCGATTGCTTCATCTCCAAAAAATTCCTTTAGGGTTCCCTTAGGGAGTACAAGGAGATCATGTTGCTCACCTAGAAGATTCAAAGGAGAATATTTAATTCTTTATCTATTTTCAAACCTCAAGTTTTCTTGATTTCTTGCAGCATCTCTTCCACCTCCTTGTCTCTCCTCATGATGCTCATCTCAGGGTTGTTCATTTCTTTCTTCCATATCCAAAGAGATTCCATAAATATATTTTTTACTTATAAGAATAAAGAGTTTCTTTATTTTGATTTTGTTAATGAGTCCCTCATATTCGTCCAACTTCAATATCGACCTTTATCTTGTTCTTCTCTCTTTATCCTTTGATTTATTCGGTCTTGTAGCTCGTCTCTCCTCTGTCTCCATAGGATTTCTCTTGCTTCTTCTTGGACTAAGATCTGTCGGGACCTTTCTAACTCTTCTCAGGTCTCATCTTTTGTTATTACCAGATTGTATAACTGATATAATATGCTTTTTTTATTGTTCCATTCAATTTCTAAGTGGGGTTGATCAACTTGGGGAAAAGTCATATATTTTTCAAAAA
This sequence comes from Picea mariana, assembly GCA_032191745.1. Classification (NCBI taxonomy): domain Eukaryota; kingdom Viridiplantae; phylum Streptophyta; class Pinopsida; order Pinales; family Pinaceae; genus Picea; species Picea mariana. Next base: position 9,481 of record JASDQU011104402.1, on the reverse strand, counting down.
AGCTAGACCAAGTTCTAAATTTCAGTTCATTCCCCAGTATGGTCGCCAAAAATGTTGACGCTTGAATCCATTAGGACCGAAACAGAAACCTCATGAGGATGTAAATCCCCCTACATTTTTATAGAGGCGCTACTCCTCTTTATATTTTATTGGGAATTCTAGGTATTCAAAATGTGGGACTTGGTAGAATTCCATCGTAGTAATTCAAAGAAATATAAATATTGCAAGAAAATAGAAGGAAAATATTTTGTTTTCTTTTAAAATAAAGTTCATGAGAAAGGACTAGGAACTGAGCACATTCACATATTTAAATAAAATAAGAATAGTTTCTTGACATCCATCATAGTTTGACTAAAGATTACTAATCACATAAAAATAAAAAGAATATGATCTGTATGCATAATAGAACTTTAATAGAGTGAACATGTGCAGCTCAAATAAATATAATGATATATCAACCTCAAATACTTTGTATTCAAAACTCTATGTTACAAAGTATAGATGAGATTCTTCCCAAAGTAGCTCTCTTGAAATTTCTAAAAAATATATAGTCTATTACATATTATTTTAAATTTAAAATGTGTTTGTCTTAAATACCGGTATTGGGGAGAGACCATCTTCCTTCCACAAGAATTAATCTTGCAGAAGGAAGATGGTGGGCAGTAAAATAACAACAAGACTATGGTCTCTCATATCTTCACCTTCTTGCGGGTGTCCTTTTATTGTCTTCATTAATGGTTACATGAACCATCTCAACTATTTCTTGCCCCTCGGTGATCAATTTGTCGATAGATTTATTAGACCATTATTCAACACAAATTTTCATTGGTGCTACGTTGATTTCATGTCGGATTTTGATGTTGAACAACTCTCCCTCCAAGTCTCTTGGACCAAGGGAAATTCCATGTAGTGCTTCTTCAATGTCCTGATTTTTCATGGAGTAGTCCACTATGAAATTTTCTATGTCATCCTCATCATATTCAATTATACCATACAACTTTTCAACTGACAATCCTTTAAAGATATCAAATTGCTCGTCAAATTGTTTCTTTGTTAGGGACAATAGGTTAAGGATTAATTTTGGATATTGGACTTTGTTAGTGCTTCCAACTAGGTCCACCTCTATTAGCCATTTTTATAGTTCTTCTCTCCTTGATATAGCTTGGTTGCACACTTGAACAATGTTATTCAAATTTTTTATCTTTTCTTTCTAGCACACGTTTAACTATTTGATCTAACTTTGAAAGGGAATATCCTCCTCTCTTCTCTTTAATTTTTTCATGTTGGAAACTTAATACCAAAGGGTAGTAAAAAATCAAGGTAAAAACATTCTTCATTGTTTAGGTCAGATTTCAAATACTCATGGAAGGCATGTGCCCTTGAGCCAAAAGAAACCTTGTTTTTCAAAATTTCCCAAGCCTCTGTGATCAATTCCATTATTTTCTTAATATTTCTCTCCACATAGCTCCTATCTTATGTAATTAATCTTGAGGATCCTTTTAATTTATCAACGGGCATGGTGGGTCCAATAATTTTCAAAGGAATGGAAATAAGTGGAAGAGGCATTAATGTCTCTTCCATTTTCTTGATCCTTTCTTTTAACTTCATTTTTTCCGCTTCAAGACCAACAATGGATTCATCCAGTGCATCGTTGATTACTCTATGAATTATAGAAATCTGGGAAGGTCTCATATCTCTTAGGTCAACCTCTGAATGAGATTTTCCTTTCTTATTCTTCACATCACTTTTCTCAATAATCATTTTCTTGGATTCCCTGTCAAATACAATGCTCTAAAAACAAAATGACTCTTCTTCATTGAATGTCTCATTCTCAATGATTTCCAATGATGGATTATGGTGGGCCAAGTTCCCTGACTTATCCAATGGGGGAAACATTTTTTCGATGTCTACCTCGAGATCCATATCTTCAAGTTAGAAGTTGCTGATGTCACTCTCTATGTGTTTCTTTTCTTCCTCTTGCATGACATTTTTCCTCTTTTTTATTAGAGGAAGATTGTGGGACCTCTCAATTTTTCCCAGAGGGGGATTCTTTTCTCCTCTTCCACCTGAACTATTGTTGATCACTTTTCTAGATGGGTGGGCCACTAGAGCATTGCTCCAAGATGTTGTAGTATTAAGACTAACAGTTGGGGACTAGTCACTCTTCTTGCTGAGACCCTTTCATTTATGCTTGTAAAATTCATTGGTACTGATTATCATTTCCAATTCACCAGCATTATGAGTAAGAGTGCCTAAGTTGTTATCTTCTTCTTCATTTAGAACAATATGTAATAATGAATTGTTGAATCCCACTGGTATCATATGTTCTACAAAAATTCTATTAGGGTCAAACCCTTTTATATTTTTAGCATATTTGAGATTCAGATTGTGAAAGTGGTTTGAAAATTCATTGATTTTATTTATATTTTTTAATATAAAGTCCCCAATTTCCCAAGGAAAGGGTATGAATTTATTTTTCCATTTCTCATGAAAAAAGTGCATCCATAAATTATATTTCCTAAGGACTTATGTAATAAACATTCTATCAGATATATGGCATGGAAGAAAGGAGAGATTTTCCTTAGAACCGAAAATCCTAATAACATTGTAATTTTCCATTTTCTCCAACATCCCCTTTTTATCCAGGAATTTACTTTCCTGGTCGGATATTCTGGGGGTATCTTTCCCAAACAACAATCCTTTAAAAATTGAGACAAAATCATTGAAAACTTCATAGAAATGCAAAGACGATTTGTGTCTCCACAATGCTTGGTACCAGAAGGTAACTAGGTCAAATTCCCAGTTCACCCTCTTATAGATAGACAATTTGGGAAATTGACAGCAATATGTGATCACTAACGCCAAAAAGGAATCCATAAAAAAATTCTTGTCTTTTTTTTACTGTGGCAATTGGGAAGAAATTTCAATGGAAATTAGTTTTCCCCAATTAAAAATGGATTTCTCTTTGACAGTAAAATATAAGATATAAAGAGTCATACGTGAAATGTTGTCTATACTTTCTTGGCCTATCACACTAGTGAATAACCAAGTAATTTCTAGAAAGGGTTTTTTGAACAAGTCGACCTATAATCTGGTAATGTCTTTAAGAATGGTCGCGCGATTCTCTAAGAACTCAGGCAAGAGGTCCAGGCTGTTTTCATGCTTTTAAGGAAATCCCTGCAATCCTCTCCTTTGAAAGTAAGTGTTGGTTCAAGGATATTCAACATCTTATGGAACACTTGAGGTTAAAGAGAGATAGGAGAATGGTCTCGAAGTTGAATAATCTAGTAACTTGGTATATATTTATCAACGCACGATGCAACCAGTTCCTTGCAATCAAAACCTCAGGGACACACCCTTCACAACCTATTTGGGACATCCAAATCAATTCCTTCTAAGATAAATGGGATGAATAGTAAGAATATGCTCTAGACCACTGAAAATTCTGGTCCTCGTGCCAAAAAAATTCAAAGTATCACCGCAGAACTATTGTCGAGTTGATGCAGCCATAATTTGATGAGAGTGTTCCTTTAATCTAGATAATATTTGCAATGGGTGCTTGAGAAAGATAACAATAATATAATATTCGTCAAACTTTTCTTTAATGTGGTTTTAATAAGAAATGTGTTGGAGTCCTTCACTTATTAATGATGATATTTATGAAACCTGCATGATGAGTTAGTAGAATTAAACCATTCTTAAATTTGTATTGGGAAAAACATGAGGATTGTGGGGACGAATGAGAGTGATTAGGATTTGGGAATTTTTGTTAACCCGCCAACCCGCAGTTGCAAAAGGATGAAAATAAGCTAAGTGTTGTAATGCAGTCGATAGGACTCAATAAAGAGAGATGAGATACTTAGGAGATAGGTGAGTATGATGTTCATAATCTAGATAGTGGATTTATGCGTGAAAAATGGATATCGCGAAACTTGGAACATGAAAGGTTGAACACGTGAACTCGCGGCTGTAGAAACAGTTAAGTATAGAATAATACAACGGTCGGTCAGACTCATGATATGGGAGTATAGATGGAAATGAAAATCCATGAGTCTGCCAACTTGTGAACCAACCTCTTTGAAAAATGACTAAGTATAGTAACTAGAAAGGGAAAAATAGAGGGGAGAAACGAAAAAGGGGAATTTAGGTAAGTACAGAAGAGGGAAAAGAAAAGGGGAAAAAATAAGTTGGGAAAATGGAAAGGGGAGGGAAACTTGGAAATGGGAAATCGTCTCAACGGGTTCAATAATTTATTTTCTTCGCACCTCCTCAAATAACAGATCTCCAACAATAATATCAAATTCAAGAGTCTCAGTTGTACTAAAGATAATGGAATTAACTGGTTGATCCCGAGATTCCAGCAATGAAGATAAGTGTGTAACTTCCTTATATTCATCATCGGGTTTAACATCCATAGTATTCAACTAGAAAATAATATCATTAAACACATTCAAATTATCTACAATTTCTATGCCTTCTCTCATTTTTAAACTATATAGTTGCCTCTTCAGATAGATCTGAATTGTCAAGGACTTTTTTATACAAGGACTTGCCATCCTTCTCCATAAGTCTATTGTCATTTATTTTCCAATAATGTTTAACAAGACATCATCAACAAGACATAATGGAATTTTTCTAAGGGCTCTAACATCCAAGTTGACGCAGACAGCACACGGCACACGTCCGCGATCACCAGGACCTTCTTCATCACGGGATCGAAGAGATAAAATACTCTTCTTATCCCTTATCGGGACCCCTTCAATACCCACAGAACTCTCTCCCTATGATCTCCCCTTTGTCTTATCAGGAAATCAGTTTTCGCGTTATCACAAAACTCGTGGGCACGTTCCTCGTGCTACACAAACCCCAAAACCCGATGGGTCTCAATGCCGATGCTTCTTCATTCCTGTCGGGGATTTCCCTATCGAGAAATCAGCATATGCGATGTCGCATTTCACTGGCAACACGAATCTCCAAACCCTGATTCGCGATGGCACATGTCTCTCTCTCCCAAGCTCCTTCAAGTTAGCCCCTTCTGCATATGACATGTCATTCCACGAGACCAGGACCTGATCCCCGTCGGAGTTTCAGACTTCACAGTTTTGATATGCGTAGAACCTATGCTTCCGGAAACTCCGAGATGCCGAACCCCGATACACGTGCGATCTCTCTCCTCCAGATCACCGCTCCTTTATCCGCTTATCGGGGATCACAGAATCATGATTTCTATTTCAGCAATTCCTTTGTGAGCAAGAACCCCGAATTTTCGAACCTGATTCTTCGGGATCTCCTGCCACGTGTCCTTGTTGCGATCAATGGTTCCAACCCTCTCGCGAAATCGTGGATCACGATTTCAATATGCTCAATCCTCTTGTCTACGGAAATCCCGATGACCTTGATGTCCCGATGACTCCTCGGGTTCTTCCTCTAATCTAGAGACTTAACCCCTGCGAAACTTTCCAGAGATCTGACGGCTGACTGGATTTCCTTGATTTCTCCTCGGAGCCCTGACTGTTGATTCTTCCCCTTTGAGGATTTCTTGAGAAACTACAGGTTCATTCTCAGAACTTGTCCTCCAACTCCTGTATTTGTACTTCCTTCTCAAACCTTCCTCGACCCAAAACCTCCTGGCTATCTTTCAACCATACTATGAAGGAACTATCCCTCTTGAGCTTGCGCGCACTACTCGCGCTCAGCATTCAATGCTTTCTAAGTGTTGAATCTTTCAGACTCTGCGCACTCCCTGCAGCAGCAGTCGTCTAACTCCTTTACTCAGACTAACAGCTAAGACTTCTTCTTATCCAGCCTGCACGCTCCTTGCAGGACCTCAATAACCCAAATCAACTCCTGGGCAAATAAAATCAAAAGGTTCAGCTACTGAGCCTTCATCGATGCACTCCTTGCAGATGAATTCGACTGCACACCTTGCAGGAATCTCCCAGCTTAGATAGAGAAACAATTGAAACTTATCCTCTTCCCTTTCAGACTTCAGCTAAAACCTGAAATCACATGCAGAGCATATACAAAGCAAATGCATCACCAGAAAACAAACGTTCATGAGAACCTAAACGACATACACAGAGAAACAACACCAGCCATGAATTTTAATCAGAATTCCATTCTATTAATTCAACATCTGTACATGGGTGTTCTCCACAAGTTCTTTGCTTGTTCTTCTCTTCTGAATTCTTGATTCTGAATAATGTTACAATGATACAACGAGGGTGTCTATATCCGTTTTCCCTCTCAGACTCTAAAACTGTCTAATCTGGAAATAAAATCCTATCTACCTGCATTAAACCTATTAAATGCCTCCTATCTATTTTAGAAAAGAGCGTATGGCTCGAGGTCTGATACAACATACAAAAGGCGCTCCTTCATAAATGATCATTTAAGAATTGCGCTACAATCCCAAAGTACTTTTCAAAATTTGGGTTTGTTTCTCCAGCTGATCTTTCACTTGATGTGTTGGCTCGCTTGCTGAGTTGGCGATGCTCCTGTATCATACTCCTCGGCTTGAAAACTTTCATGGGCTTCTGTCCATGAGCTCCTGCACGGTCTGTCCATGCTTTTGGATAACTGCTTCTGTCTCCCAGCTGGCATCTTCCACTAGATGATTCTTCCATTTCACCAGATACTCGAAGTATTGCTTCCGTCTGGTTCTTTTATTGACTCTCTTGTCAAGTATACGGTCCATCTGTGGCCTTTCTACAATTGGCATCTTCTTTTGCCACTGGACCTCTGGTTGTTCATCAGTTCCAATTCCTATTTCCTCGGCCTTATATGGATATAAATCTGAAACATTGAATGTCAAAGATATTCCTATCTCATTCGGCAACTCAATCTCATAAGAATTTTCTCCCAACTTCTTTAGGACTCTGCATGGCCCAATTTTCTTCATCTTCAACTTGTTGTATGTTCCCCTTGGGAACCTTTCTTTCCTCAAATGCGCCAGAACTAGATCACCAACCTCGAACTGAAGTTGTCTTCTATGCTGATCCGCTCTGCGTTTATATTCTTGGTTCGACTCCAGCAATCGCTGCTTCACTCTAGTGTGAAGTTCTTCCATTGCGTCTGTGAATTCTTCAGCACTTGCACTCTTTGTGATTATCTGTTCTGAGTCCCTCAGTTCAGATACTCCTCTCGCCTGCCTGCCATATACAATCTCAAATGGAATTTTCCCTATGCTTCTATTCACTGAATCGTTGTAAACGAATTCTGCCTATGGCAACACATTATCCCAACTATTGTGGTGCTCCGTCACCAGGCTTCTTAATAAATCTCCATGGCTTCGATTTACATCCTATGTTTTCCCATCCGTTTGAGGATGATAGGCTGAACTAAACATCAAGTTAGTTCCCATCTTCTTCCAGAGTGTCCTCCAGAAATGTCCAATGAACTTTGTATCCCTGTCTGATACAATGCTTCTGGGTAAACCATGAAGTCTAACAATCTCCTTGAAGAACAAATTTGTGATATGAGTCACATCGCTAGTCTTCTGGCATGGAATAAAATGTGCCATTTTGGAAAACCTGTTGACCACTACAAAGATCAAGTCATGTCCTCTTTGCATCCTCGGTAATCCCAATACAAAATCCATGCTGATTTCATCCCATGGCCTCTCAGGTATGGGTAATGATTGATAGAATCCCGCATTCTTCTTTTTGCCCTTTGAATGCTGACAAATTTTGCACCTGTCAACAAACTTTTTGACATCTGTTCGCATCTTCGGACAAAAGTAGGCTTCACTCAGCTTTGCAAATGTCTTGTCGTGGCCAAAATGCCCTGCTAAGCCACCATTATGCTTTTCTTTTAGAAAATTCTCCCTCATGGAGCAATTCGGAATGCATAACTGATTGCCTCTGAACAACAATCCATTTTGGATCATGTAATCCATCCACGGGCTTCTGTCTCTGAGAACTGGATTCTCAGCTACCTCATATGCCTCTGCAAAATCAACATCACCTGCATACATGTCCTTAAGGTTTTCAAAACCCAATGTCTTGACTCTGAACTCCTACAGCAACAAACACTTCCTGCTCAAAGCATCAGCCACTTTGTTAGCAGTCCCTGAAATGTGTTTAATTACAAATGTAAATTTCTGCATATACTCTACCCATTTTGCATGTTTCTGATTCAGCTTCTCCTGCTGAGTCACAAACTATAATGTATGATTATCACTATACAGTACAAACTATTTTGGGATCAGATAATGTCTCCACTTCTTCAACGCTTGTATGATAGCATAAAATTCTTTATCATATGTAGAATACTTTATCTTTGTCTTATCCAGCTTCTCGCTGAAATATGAAATTGTTCTGTCCTCGTGGCTCAAGACCGCTCCTATGGAAAAGCCACTTGCATCACATTTCACTTGGAATACCTTTATAAAATCTGGCAACACCAAAACCGGTTGATCTGTGATCTTTCGCTTCAACAGATTGAAGCTTTTCTCTGCCTCCTCAGTCCAATGAAAAGATTTATGTCTTTTCTTGACTGTGTCCATAATTGTTGCGCTAATTCCACTAAAGTTCCTAATGAATTTCCTGTAGAAACTTGCCAAACCATGGAAACTTCTCACCTCGAAAACATTTCTTGGTGATGGCCAATCTTTAATCACTTCCACTTTACTTGGATCCATCTTCAATTCATTTTTCGATATGACAAACCCCAAGTAAATGATTTATGTCTTCATAAATGAAGATTTCCTCACATTGATCAATAGCTTCTCTTGCTGTAGCTTCCTCATTACTACAGCTAAATGCTTCAGATGTTCTTCCTTCGTTTTGCTGAAAATCAATATGTCATCTAAATAAACAATGACAAACTTACCAATGAATTCCTTCAGCACTTCATTCATCAGCCTCATGAATGTACTTGGTGCATTCGTCAAACCAAACGGCATGACTAGCCATTCGTACAAACCTTCATTGGTTTTGAAGGCTGTCTTTCACTCATCGCCTTCCCTCATGCGAATCTGATGGTATCCACTTTTCAAATCAACCTTTGAAAAAAAATCTGCTCCACTCAAGCAGTCCATCAAGTCATCCATCCTCGAGAATGGAAAACTGTACCTGATGGTTATCTTGTTGATGACTTTGGAATCAGTGCACATTCTCCAACCTCCATCCTTCTTTGGACTTAGTACCGTTGGAACGGCACATGGACTTAGACTCTCCCTGACTAGTCCTTTATCCAGCAGCTCCTGTACCTGCCTTTTGACCTCCTCATTCTCCTGCGGTGTCAACCTGTACGTTGCTTTGTTTGGCAAACTAGCTCCTGGTATGAGGTCTATATGATGACTTATGCTCCTCATCGGTGGCAACGAATGAGGTAATTCGTCTACCACTATGTCAGCAAACTCTTCCAACAGTTCCTGAATTTTCTCCGGCAGATCATCCACTCTTGTGCTGGTCAAAACAACCCTTGGTTTCCTAACCACCAAGAATTGTGGATCTTCCTTCTTCTTTACTTTTGCTAG
>JASDQU011104401.1:0-12264 GCA_032191745.1 Picea mariana | reverse complement strand
CAGGATATTATTGGCCCACAATATTTTCAGATGTGCATCAATTTGTTAGAAAGTGTGAGCCATGTCAGCTTTTCACAGGAAAGCAAAAGTTAGCGGCCCTCCCTTTGCAGCCAGTTGTAGTTGAGGCACCTTTTCAGCAGTGGGGTTTGGACTTCATCGAGAAGTTTAGTGATAATTCAAGTAATGGGTATTCATGGGTTCTCACAACAACAGATTACTTTACAAAATGGGTTGAATCCATTCCTTCTAAGTCAGCCACTAAAAAGGTTGTGATGGATTTCCTAGAAGACAAAATTATAACCAGGTTTGGGGTCCCATCAAAAATAGAGACTGATAATGCCAAAGCCTTTTGTTCAGCTGAGATGTCATCTTTTTGTTTTAAGTATGGCATTATCTTATCACATGCTTCAGATTACTATCCGCAAGGAAATGGTCAAGTAGAATCAAGTAACAAAAACTTAATGACCATAGTTAAGAAAACAATTGGTGAAAATAAGAAATCTTGGGACAGTAAAATTAAACATGCATTATGGGCAGACAGAATCACAAAGAAAGCATCAACGGGAAAGAGTCCTTTTGAGTTAGTGTATGGATTGGAAGCTAGGCTGCCTATACACCTTAGTCTTCATACTTATGGGTCAGTTGAGGATTCTTCCATAGGTCAGGATGCATTTCAGAACAGGGTCAATCAGGTCATTGAGTTAGATGAAATCAGACGAAGGGCTTTTGATCAGATTTGCAGAAATCAGAGTAAAGTAAAGAAAGCTTTTGATATGTCAGCTAGGTAGAGGGACTTCATGATTGGGGATACAGTTCTACTTTGGGATAAAGGCAGAGAAAAACCAGGGAAACATGGGAATTTTGACAGCTTATGGTTGGGTCCATATTTGATCAGAGAAATTGCAGGGCCTAATTCATTTCATCTCAGCCATTTGGATGGTGAGCCCATCAATATTCCAAGGAATGGGCAGCAGCTCAAACTCTTCTTCAGATGAGCAACTTGGTGTCCAAAGGGACACCCTCTGTAACGTATCTCTAAACCTACTCCTTGTATTTTAAAATTTTTCATTATTTCATTTATAAATGTTGATATGTACTTAGAATTATTTCTTATATCATAGATTCATTTATGTTGTAGATTTAAACTTGTACTTAGAATTATTTCTTGTATCATAGATTCATAATGTTGTATACTTAGAAATTTTTCATGTATCTTAGATTTCATTTATTATGTTGTACTTTAGATATTTCATTATGTAGATATTGTTTATAGCGTTGATTTTATTTTATCATGTATGAATATATACTAATGTTAAATTTTTGGTGTTCACATTGTGGGAGCACTATTTTTGTAGGTGTTGGAATCTCGTATGCTCTCCGCCTCATTCGATTTGATCGACCACACGTCCCCATGTGGAGTCAGATGTTGACCACCTATTCAGCTAGGGGTCAAATCATGTACCATGAGATGCATCACCAAATGAAGATTTGATGAAGACAGTATTGGTTCTACTTCGGTATCTGATACCCCAGCACAAAATTTTGTAAACGAAATTTCTGCACCCCTACGTGGGTTAATAATGTAATGTGTCTTCATGGATCATAGCTAGGTCAGGTGCCTTTGGATGTTTCCATTGGGGGAGTTCCTTTCACCGAGGGTTTTTTATCCTCAGGTTGTCAACTGGGCTCTCGGGCCTGGCTGACTTCCCTTGAGTTTTTCCCTCCTCACATGCAATAATTTCCTCCAGAGTGGTGAACGACATCCTCGTGGTCTCGTCCTTTGGTATCCTTTGTTTAGGAATTTTGTAAATGACCATGCCAGGCAGTGTCTAAAGTTTCGCGGAATTTCGTCGAGTCTAGATACGTTTTTTTTAATTAATTAAATTTTTAATAATTTAATTAGTTAATTATTTTTTGAGCTTATGTTGTAAAAAATCGGTCTTGGGATTTTTGATAGGGGTATTTGTGCTCAAAAGAAATGGAATAGAACCCCCCGCACTCATAAACCAAGTTTCAGCTCAGTTGGACAAGTTTTACTATGTCTTTGTCCACTTAGAGTCAGATTCAGTCAAAAGAACAATTTTAATTGCTAAAGTGACATTGCCAGAATGTCAATTTTTTGTAATTATGGAGTTAATAAGTTAGTGGTAAGGTGGCAATGAGCAAGTTAGATCCTCCTAACCTACCCAAACCCATCCTAACCACTAAAAACCTTAATCTACCCACTTAACTTACATTTGCACCCTCTTTACCCACTCCCTAAGGGGAAAAACGACCCCCCTTTACCCAAACCTTAGTTCCTTGACTCAAACCTTAATAATTTCACTTGAAACCTTATGTGGGCCCCTCTTATGAGAGGTGCGCCCTTCCTAAGCCTCCACTTCACCATAGCATGGACCCCACACTCCATTGTCTTGCTTGTGCGGTGCCCTCCCTCATCAAACTCACGCCCCCTCTCCTCATTTGCCACTTGTTTATGAAATGGCACTTGTTGTGGGCCCCTCTCATGAGAGGTGCACCCCCCCTAGCCTCTTCTCTCACCCAGCCATGGCCCACGCCCTTCCATGTCATCAATCCACTTGCTAAAACCCTATATGGGGCGCCCCTTGCATAGAGATTCACTCTCTCTCTCAAGATTTGACACTTGGACTCAATCTAGATGCCCTCACCTTGCCTTTTTGGGTATAAATAAGACCCCTCCTCACTCATTTTCACCACCATTATTTGAGCTACTGTTACTCTACTGAAATTTCATTCCACCTTCTTGCTCTTGCTACCAAGCCACTCAACTCTTTTCTCTTGAGAGCTTTGGGAAAAGTATTTCTCCAAGACTCTCTTATTTGGATTAATAGAAAATCTTTGGAGGATTTTGGAAGAGATTGAAGAGTACTCTTGTTTCTTCTTCACATGAGGTGACTTGTATTGTTCTAGTTTGATTGTGTTGTAGCAAGTAGATCTTTGGTAGAGTATTCTACTAGGGTAAACTRATTGAAGAGTATTCTTGTTAGTTTATGTKCWTGYTRGATAKCTTAGGATTGCAAGTATTTMTTTCTAAGCKTATTTCAATAYARCTATCTAYTTCCATGCTTCACYATTTTGCTTGAGTTTTGCAGGTCACTTCAAGAGGATTATTGGGATAGCATCGAAGAGGAGCCTACCCTTAACCCTCTCTTAAACTCCTAGCTTCTTATTGTCCATTGTCATTTTCTGCACACGTTTCATATATTTTTCAGCATTCTAACACTCTTAGATAGGTCAATATTATATCTTTTTCTTGCAGATTTTTATGTGGAAATTTTCTGTGTAAAAGCAGAAAATTTTCTCTAATATTTTGTTCTGTTTTTCAGCATTTCCAGCAAGCTTTTGCTTGCTGGTTTTTGCATAAACTTACCAGCAACAAGGGGAAACGATGCCCAAATTCGTCCACAAGCCTCAAGCAAGACATATCTTCAGTGGGTAACGATTTTCTAACCCTTCCCTAGTGTAAATTTGTATATTTCAAGCTATTTTGTTGATATTTCTGTATATTTGTAAAGCTAGTTTATTGCTGACACCTTGGGAGTGTGCTTGGCCTAGCCAACCCCCCAAAATCGTCTTGGATTCATTCGTTATTTCATTTCCAAGTTATTCTTTCATTTTTTATGTTTTTAAGTATTAATACCATTGAGATAGTTTCTTCCTAAGCAGTCGGCCAGGAGCCTGTCTAGTCTCTCCTAGAGGACATAAGACTGAATGCCCTGCTTTTCTGTGCAGTCATATCTTAGTAGTATTAATACAACTTTCCGGCACCTTGGAGGAGTCATCCCCAAAATCGCCTTGGCTTAAGGAAAAAATAACTTGTGATGATATACATGCTTAGTAGTTAGAATATCTTTTAGTGATCATCACTTGCAAGTTATCTTTGCTTTAAGTATCTCATTTTATATGCTCACACCCTAATGATGAATGGTTAGATAACTTAGATTTAATCTTAGTGCTTTAGTTCTTTTATTCTCAAGTTATTTGGCTAATTCTCCAATCTCTTACACATATGACTTGAATAGGGTTTAAGATCCTTTCGTTATCTTGCTAAGTTTACATTTTAAGCATTTATTACTTTCATAAGCTCAACATATGCATGTGGATGGATGGTTAACTCAACAGTTTCGTTTTTATACTCACTTTAGCATTCATTCTCCTTTCCTCTTTCATGTTATACTTTTTATGCTTATGGTTATGGATAATGTGTACATGATAGATTGTCTTTGAGCTCAAGGTTCCACTCACGTTTTAAGCATCCATACGCTCAATACATCTCGTGTTATGGTCTAAGGCACACACTTTCCCATGGCTTCACATCTTGCAAAGAGCACACACTTCATCTTTTACCTTCGTTTTACATGTGGATGGATGGTTAATCTCTCATGTTTTGACTAGCACTTTAGCAGTACATCCCACTTCTTTTCCTTTGGCATTCACATGTTTATGTTATGGATAAATGATGCGTAGATGATGGATACCTTATGATGCTCACGTCTTTCTTGTATTGTTTAAGCACCCACGTCTTTTCATATGTGATCTCATGTTTATGGGTATTATGTTTCACATGTTAAACACCTTATGAAGCTCGCGTCTTGGTTCATGGCTTAAGCACTTATATTTTTCAGCTCACGTCTTGGTTCTTGGTTTAAACATCCACGTCCTAATATTATTTCAAGCACATGTCACATATCTTTTGGTTTATGGTATATGGATGGAATAATGTTGATATGATGGATGCTTTATTGCTCACGTTTTGATTCATAGCTTAAGCATCTACGTCCCAGTTATTTCTCACGTTTGGGTTTATTGTTTAAGCATTTACGTCCCATTTTCTTTCAAGCAAGCTCTACATACTTATACCTTACGTTTATGGTTTGATATCTCTGCACTTAAATCGATTTATCTTATGTTTATGAGCTAAGACATTCACGTTTTCATTTCTGTATCTTGCAAGTGCCCACGCTCTATCTCTTATTTTCAGTTTACATATGAATGGTTCATGGGTTAATGGTTTAATATCTTGCAACGTTCCTTTCATGTGATGGTATATTGATGGTATAACATTGCGCTACATTTCCTTTACATTATGCTATGTTATTGATGGTTTAATTGACACATTGCAAGCACTCGATTTCACTCAATTTCATTTCGGACATACGCTAAAAACTAAAATTTTTAATTTCTAAAACTTGTCTAAAAGCAACCCAACACACCTAAAGACCCACGCGTGGGTCCTAATAACATTTAGCAACATTCTAGGGGGCTCATTCATCCATCTCCACCATCTAAAACGGGTTTGAGGGACACCCAAAGGGAAGTGGCGGGGGACCGTCTCGTGATTTCGTTGGGGAGATCCCTCTTGGGCGAACTCTTACTGTCAGGGCTAACCTTGGAAGCTAGGGTAAGGCCTCATTAGCCTTACTATCTTGAGCACCAGGCAGTCATTTGGCCAAGGGAGGAGGAAGTTTGAAGCACACACCTAGTCTAGGGGGAAGGGAATTAAAATTTGTAAAATCTTTAAACAACTCCTACAACACTTAGTTACATAGATCACATGTGTATGTTTGGGGGATATTAGATGTATGCATAGGAAAACACACTTGTGATATATTTCATTGTTTTATCTATTTATTGCAACTATTTGTTTATATCTGTTATGTTTACATGAGCAATTGAGTTACTTATTGAATATCTTGTGGATCAATTATCTTTGTGGTGTGAATCAAAAAGTGTTGAGTATCCCACTTGGGGAGGCATCACTTTCCTTGGTTCTTGAGTGCTTTGTGTGATTTTTTCTAGTGAAGGCAGTCCAATGGAGTAAGTGCCATTGGGGCATGCTTGGCTCTTGTTTGTTTCACTTACACTTGTGAATCTTTGTATCTATCTTGTCTATCTTGTATCTAAATTGTGTATCTTTGTATCGTTTATGTATGGTGTAATCTTTTGTAACACTTTGAATTCTTTTGTATAGTTGTACACTGTGGGTTTGTGGGTAGTTGAACTTGTTCATACTTGTAAACTTGTTGTAACGAACCACCCTCAAACAGTAGTTGACCCCATTTCCCAACCTTAGGCACTAGTCTTAGTTGACTTAGGGAAAGGGCTGCTTCACATTTAGATTAGACTTGCACTTGCATTGCTGCTTGTCATCATAGGCTAGTTTCCCCCTTTGGCCTATAACGAATTGAACTTAACTCCTAGAACATTAACTTTAAAATTAACTTAGTAACTAGGGACTACCCCCCTTGGCTTCCCTAGGAGTAAGCCTAGACGAAAGAAGTTCTAGTCAAGGTGACAGTGTGGACTTGGAACTTAGACTTTGTGTCTTCGAGGGCACACTAAGTGAGTTGGACTTAGCTCACGTTAGCAAGTGTGCATTAGGAGGGAAACAGGGCCGACTTCTTATTCTTCCCTTTATAATTGTCTGATGACCAATCCGAAAAAGGGGATTTGGTCCTTATACAATTACCGACATGATTAATCCACAATGGGGATTAATCCTAATAATAAAATAACAATAATACTAAGATTGCTCTTTGCAGTTACGTTATTTCAACACCTCACACCGGGATTAGTGTGGCTAGCCAAGCCCCCATTGGCACACTACTTTCACTCAGATTCACCCCACCACTTCCACCCGAGTATCATGCATTGAATGCTTCCATTCTTTCTCCAATGCAAATCACATCTAGGACTTCTGGCAGTTCCACACCTTCTGGGTACCATCTTCCCAGTTTCATTTCGACACTTCCTCAACCCCCTTTTAGAGGACCTCTTCCATCCTCTATCGGAGGAACTGATCCTAGTGGAACCATCCCATCTTTGACACATAATTACCAGATTCTTGTTGGTGGACACATTCACCAAGGAGGCCAAACTCAACCCCCTTTTACAGGACAAATCCCAATTGGGGTGCAACCCTCGATTGGAGGGAAACCCCAACTGACCCCACCCTATGGACAAAACATACCTCCATCCTTGGACCAGTATTGGAATCATCTTATACAACATAATCCTCAATCGAATTGGGGGAAACAACCTCAAGTGAGCTCCTTCATACCCCCTAGTATAGGCCAACCATATCTAGGCATGTCTAATCCTATTTGGGGCTCGAACACCCAACCCCACGCCCCTGTTCAAGGGTACAACCCTATGAATTACTTGCCTCCACACCAACAACCGAATCTACCCAAATCCTTGCATTATATGCAAACTGCTTATGTTCCTACTGGTCTACCTATGAGACTCCCTCCCCAAAGTCACCAGTACCCAAATGTGAATAGAAAGTTACCCTTCTTGGTCACCCTAGACCTCCCTAATCTATCGAGAATTTTAAATGACCCAATCTGTTACTCTCCTCAATGGCCCGCCATACCATCCAAACTACTATCTGACATCCCTAAATTCGATGGTAAATTAGGAAAGGACCCGAACAATCATATAATGAATTTTAACCTCAGGTGCTCATCCAACTCCTTGATGGATGACTCTATTCATTTACACCTTTTTTAGCAAACCCTTGCAGGTTTCGCAGCGAAGTGGTATATAGAATTACCATGAAGCTTCTTCACTGACTTCAACACCCTCACTATGGCATTCCTCACCCACTTCCAGGTACCGATCCACCATGAAATGGGAACCAAAATTTTGAGTTCTTTCAAACAAACCAAAGCCACTCATATCTCTAAACACATTCATGAGTGGCGACGGAGACAATGTCTCATAAAACTTGAACTTCCCGATCAGTTGCTGGAAAAATGGTCCATGAAATCATTTGTGAATGACATCACTCGTGACATTTCCATGGGTGGAGTTGTCATAGAAGAATAGGAAATCAGTCGTTCTCAATACCTAGACCTCGTTTACTCAAAAATGGGTACTCTTTACGACTTACTCCCTGACACACCTCATCCTTCTACTTCTGCTACTTCAACCACTCCTGCTACTTCTCATGTAGCTGACGGTGTGATTGGAACTTTCCATGCCCAACCGCATTCTACCTAGACCTCTGGCCACAACCCCAAATCCATTTCTTCTAATTTTCAAAATGCTTTGTCTCCTACCCCTCCCACCGGAAAGACTTCCGAGGTAAATTCCGTTCAATCTACCCCCGCCAACAAAAATAAATTCAAAATAAGAAAGGGTAAGAACAAAGAGGATAAAAATAATCTGCAAACTGAGAAAACCAAAACACCACCTATTGATGATAGGGATAAGTGAAAACCCCGATACCCTTGTCTTATCTGTGGTGATGATCACTACATTAAGGATTGTCCAAGACGAGCTGAGGTTACTAAGTTCCTTCAAGGAACCCAAAAACCTCCCACTCCGGCTGTGTTGTCACAACCCTTCCCCTCTCAAAAACAAGCCCAATTGGTCATTCACGACCAACCTTCCCCCTCCAATACATCCTATGTCTTAACGTGTATAGGTGATTCAAAGAAGAATGACATCACCCTTACCACTTGAGCCAAAAAATATTCTTCCTCCAAAGAGAAGGTTGATGTAATACCTCCTTCATTGGTCCAACCATCTCCCACAACCCCACCTACCAATGGTCCTCTTCATCTCGAATGACTGAGTCTAGATACAGTCCTTCACCCTCCCCCAAAGAGCATCATTCGAAAATCGGATTTCAATCCTTATGAACGTGCTGCCCAAAACTATAGTATTGTTGAATATCTACCCCAAGCACCATCTGCGATGTCAGCCCTCAAAGTCCTTCATAGTTTCCCTATACAACGGAAGGCTTTGTTGAAATCTATTGGTGGAATTGACCCTACGGATACAAATTTAATAATTTTTGACTTGGAAGATCACATTCCAAGGTTACCCCCTCAACTCGTATTCCAAATACAAGTTATTGTCTACGACAAAAACATTTGTAGAACAATTATTGATGAGGGTGCCTCGACATGTGTGATGTCTATTACCTGCTGGAAAGACATCGGCTCTCCTCCTTTGACTGAATCCCACAACACACTCAAAGCCTTCAATGGCTCTAGTTTTAAGCCTTATATTGTAATCCCTTCATTTCCTATTATGTTAGAAGGCAAAACGGTCAACGTTGAAGTGGAGGTCTTTGACGCTCCTCTCGATTACAACCTTCTACTTGGCCATAGCTGGATCGATTCCATGCACACAGTTGTGTCCACTCTTTTTCATTTCGTGAGTTTCCCACACCAAGGGAAATTAGTTACCATATACCAATTGGCCTTATTTCACTTGGATGCAAGTACTTGCAATGTACTGTTCATTACAAAAACCCCCTTGGATACGAGAACATCGATGTGGGTCTTCTTAAAGATTCCTCATTGATGGGAACTTTCCCCATTCCACCACCCGATGTTCCACATCCATTTATCTCCTCGATCAACATGATCTCCACCTCTGTTCATGGAAATCCTACGTCTTATGACACATGGATGGTACCCAATCACGGTGATCATCTTCGATATGGTGACGAAATGGCATTAAGTTCAGTTGAATCTGCTTATCAAGTCATTCAATCGGCAACCCTTTCAACCCCCTCTCTTGGTGATTTATCTCTAGATCCATTCCATGTCATTTTTCTCATGGATGAGATCATTATGTTTGTTATGTCCATGGAAGACACCCCTTGGGATGATGGACATCATCATTCCATTCTTTTCCTGGAACAACACACCATCGAGGGTTACCAATGGATCTTGACCCCATCGATCATTGTCGTCATTTCTACCGTTCCAGAATCTACACACGATCTATTCTACAAAGGGAACTTAAGTAACATCTCACCCACCCTCCCTCTCGATATATCCATAAAACTTGGAATTGTCAAAAATGTGCATATCGGAGCTTCGTGTTCCCATGATGAAGTGGTCACCTACAAGTCTCTATTCCAAGAATTTCATGACATCTTCATGTGGAGCTATGAAGAAATGTTGGGTATTGACCATGACATCGTGGTACATGAAATTAAGAGATACCCAGACACTAAACATGTCCGGCAATGACTTTCTTTGGTCCACCCACGTAAAGAAGCCGCTATTAAGCTTGAGGTTGAAAAACTTCTTAAGGATGGCTTCATTTACCCGGTGGCTTTAACTCACTGGGTTTCCAACCTTGTTCTGATCGACAAGAAACAAGGCATAATCTGTGTGTGCATTGATTATAAGGACATTAGAAAATTTTGTCCTAAAGACAACTTTCCAACCCCTTTCATTGACTAGATCATTGACGATTGTGCTAGAAGTGAATTCTTCTCTCTGATGGATGGTTTCTCCAGATATAATCAAATCAATATCATACCAATGGACCAACACAAGACTGCTTTTATTTTTCCTTGGGGAACTTTCACTTATCAAAAAATCCCATTCGATTTAAAGAATTCCAATGCAACTTTTCAGCGTGCCATGTCTTACACCTTTCATGACATACATCACATTGTGCAGCCATATATCGATGACTTACCTACCCATTCCATGCATTGTGTATATCATCCAATACACCTCCGTGTCATTTTCCTTTGATTTTGGTTTTACCATATACGCTTGAATCCCCACAAATGTGTTTTCTGTGTAGAATCCGACCGACTTATGGGTTTTATTGTTTCATGTCAAGGGATCAAGGTAGATCCATTAAAGGTTAAGGTAATTCTCAATATCCCTCCTCCTTCCTCACTTCGCCAGTTACAAAGTTTGCAAGGGAAGGCAAACTTTCTTCGTCATTTCATCCCGAACTATGCTGAGCTAACTCTTGGATTTACACGACTGATCAAGAAAGGTTATGAGTTCATATGGGATACCAGCCAACAAAGATTTTACATCTTTGAAACTGTCTCTGACACATAACCCCCTACTCTTCCCACCTAATTACAGTCGAGATTATTTCCTTTACCTCGTAGCTTCAGACTCTACCATCGCTATGGTTCTTGTTATCACACAGTTTGTAGGAAGGTTTTAGGATAGCTTGAGTTAAGGCTTCAAACTGGCGTAATAGGAGCTTCCCCACCCACTGTCACCTCAATGGGGAGCTCTTTCTGTTTAGGATGGCTAATCCAAGGGAGACATCCCTAGTAATGTGGGTTTCTGAAGGGGAAGGGTCAAAGTTTAAGGCTTCCAAAGGTTAAGATTAAGCTTCCGTTCATAGATTACTACCAATATGAAAGTCAAAAGAAGAGATCCCACTGATAAGGGCACCTGTTTGCGAGACAAGACAAATGAAACTAGAACGTGCTGCAGTGGTTAGTACTTCACAATTTATTGACTATCTTTAAATACATATGAGCAATGATAAGAGTAATTATTGACGAAGTCAATGATTGCAATAAAAGCTTAGGCTTATAATACTTCTTTAATAAACACAAAGTGATATTATGCATTCAATGTACAAATTCAACCTTATTATATCACAATGCAGTAAGTATCATAAATCTACTCATATATATAAATACTATTGCTGCATCACAATTGCAGATTGAGGGTGATGTCAGCCCTAATTCAGGTTGGTTTTACTTGACAAATAAGTGGACATTTTGCTAGGCAAGTCAATGAAAAATTGCTCAACACTTATATGTTGATAAAACCACAACGTTTCACACTAAACAAGGTCTAAAAGAAGGGTTGACGTCGTCTATATTTCTGCTGCAACAAGGGTGACGTCAGCCCTAATTTTGAGGTTAGTTTAAGTGTTAAGGTCCTAACCCGCACGTAGGTAGATCAATGTATTCGGATGTAATAAAGGTCAATATTAATAAGACCTTTCAATAAAATAGAATAAGGCAGATGTAAGAAGACCTAATAGAAGCTTCTGCTTCTAGAAGGATCTTCCTCTAGATGCTTCTTTTTAGTATAAATAGGAGTCGAGGGTATGAGAACCCTATCTTGGATATTGTTGTAACAGAGCGTTGCTCGATTGGAGGTTACCCCCTCGAAGAGGCCTCTAAACATTGCTATCTGATTCAAAGTGTTATTTCTGTTGCTATTTCGTATATCATTTCTGTGTATTGTGAAGATTATGCTGGATATTTTACTGTTATTCTGTCATTTCTAGCATTTCATTTCTGTTCTACATATTTTATATATCTGGTATCTTGCAAGTGGTATCAGAGCACTTTCCTTGGCAGAAATTGTGGGTATTTTTTTTCAGGGTAGAGACGTATTCCGGTGTCTTTAAGCCACAGAGATCTGTCGTTGCGCGCATAAACCCGCGGTTGAGGGATTCATACACGCAGGAAATACAAGTGGTTCTTAAGCACACGTT
>JASDQU011104400.1:10338-23899 GCA_032191745.1 Picea mariana | reverse complement strand
TGACAAATAGACATGCCCAGAGAGCATCAAATTTGCCATGTTTCCCCTTTTCTTGCCTTGTTACATCCCATTTCAGAACCAACTCCCCTACTTTGAAAGTATTTGCCTTAACTTTTCTGTCGAAAATTTCCTTCATCTTTTCCTTGTGTAACTCTGTCTTTTCCAGAAGTTGCTCTCTATCTTGTTGCAACTCTACCAGATTGTGGATCCTTCTAGTTAAGTCATTTGGTTCAGAATCAACTTCTTGTAAAAACTTTGCAACTGGCAGTGCAAGTTGAACAGGAAAGATGGCTTCAGTACCATATACTAACTTGAAGGGTGATGTACCAATTGACTTCTTATTTGTAACCCTGTCAGCCCACAAAGCAAATTTCAACTTGGAATCCCAACCTTTGGTATTTTTTTCAAGCAACTTCTTTATGATTCTAACTAAACTCTTATTTGATGACTCAGCTAAGCCATTTCCTTGTGGATAGTAAGAAGTAGAATGTACTAGCTAAATTTCCAACTCTTCACATAATTTTACCAAGTGTTTATCATTAAATGCAACAGCGTTATCAGTGACTATTCTCTTGGGGCAACCAAATCTGGAGAATATGTTTTCTTGCAAAAAATTAATGATGACAGTGTGATTGGCCTTTCTAGTAGGAATGGCCTCAATCCATTTGGTAAAATAATCAGTGGCAACAAGGATCCACCTATGCTGATTGCTAGAAGGTGGGTGAATTTCACCTATGAAGTACAGACCCCATTGTTGAAAAGGACCTGTGACTACAACAGGTCTGAGAGGGAGGGATTTTAGTTGTTGTTTGTCTGCAAACCTTTGGCACTTGTCAAATGTTCTCACAAATTCACACACATCTAAAAATAAAGATGGCCAATAGTAACTAGCTCTTAGGATTTTATGTGTGGCAGTCTTCCAATAGTGATGTCCTCCACACTCACTATTATGAAATTCAATCATGATTCTAGTTGCTTCTTCTTGGTTTATGCACCTCAATAGTATCCCTATTGGATTTTTCCAGAACAATAAGTTGTTATTAATCATAAATTCATGGATTTGAGCTTTAAAGCCCTTCCTTGTGTTCTTGTCAAATTTGAAGGAACTGATAAAGTCTGCAGAAAATATAAGATGTGGTTGTACCATTTACAATTAGCTAGGTGAGTTGAAACCTGTAATTTCTCACTTCCTTTGTCCTCTGAAGACTGAATATGTTCTACATTTACACTTACCAAATTTATCTCAAGCAGCTTCAATCTTCTTCTGCAAGAAGCTTGGCAAGGCCTTGACCTTTCACAAGTTTTGTTGGCTTAATCTCAACATCAAATTCAATTAACTTTTCTGTCCACTTACTCCTTTTTCCATCTATGTCGATTTGTATAAGCACATCTTTAATTGAAATTGAAGGCACATAAGCTATTACCTTGGCTTGAAGGATGTAAACTCTGAAGGCTTCTAATGACTTGATGAGTGCATATGCTTGTTTTTCCAATGGTTCATACTTCACTTCAACATCTCTCAAGACTTTACTGAAGAAGGTGATTGGTTGTTCCTGATCATCAAAATTTCTTTGCAATAGTACAGCTGCAATTGTGTCTTTTGAAGCAAATGAAAAGATATAAAACTCCTTGTCAAAGTCAGCACTGATTAAAACATGGGCTGCCATAATGGCTTCTTTGATAGCATTGAAGGAGTGTTTAGCTTCTTCAGTCCATCTTACTTCAGAGTTCTTTCTTAACATACAAGTGATATGCTTTGTAAGTTCTGCAAAGTTTACTATAAACCTACTGATAAATTTTATAGTTCCAAGGAAAGACTGAATATCTTTTTTTGATCTAGGAAGAGACAAATTTTTAATGGCTTCTACTCTTTTAGGATCAATCCTCACCCCATTAGCTGAAACAATATGTCCAAGTAATTTCCCTTCTTTGAGCGCAAAATTAGATTTCTTAGGATTGAGAGAAATGCCATACCTTCGACATTTTAGGAATGTCCTCCTCAAGTGTTGCAAATGATGTTCATGACTGCTCGAAAAAATAGTTATGTCATCAAGATATATCAAGACAAATTTGTCTTTCTCTCCAACGAATGCAATGTCCATTGCCCTTTGGAATGTCGCTCCTGCATTCATCAATATGAAAGGCATATTTTCGTACATATATGTACCCCATGAAGTGGTAAAGGCAGTCTTTTCTCTGACATCTGGATGGACAGCAATCTGATTGTATCTGGAGAACCCATCAATAAAGGACATCACCTTTGATCCTGACACCTTCTGTAAAATATGTTCCATCTTGGGCAGCGGGTAGTTATCTTTCCTGGAACACCTATTCAAATTTATGAAATCCACACAGAGTATGATCTCTCCATTTTTCTTTCTGACAAGTACAAGATTTGCAATCCAATCTGAGTATCTGAGAGGTATAATAATTCGGGCGTCCAATAGCTTCTTGATCTCCTTTTCCATAGTAGGAAGAAACATAGGGCTGAAATATCTAAGTTTCTACCTAAATGGTTTTGTATCTTTGTTTAAGGGGATCTTGTGTTGAATTATCTCAGTGCTGAATGTCTTTAAGTCATCATATTGCCAAGCAAAAATGTCAGCAAATTCTTTTAACAACTCAACGTAATCAACATTTTTTTTTCAGTCAGATGGGAAGCTAAGTTGACATATTTAGGATCCTGTTCACCGGCTACTTTATACTGAAAAACTTCTAAGTCCTCTTCCTTCTTTTCCATTTTGACAGCCACATCAATATTATCAAAAAGCTTTTCTAAAGGGACCAACTCTTTAGGGATCCTGTTAGTGGACAATTGTACTATTTCATGTGCTACAGTTTTACTTATGAACTTTGGCTTCTCAGCTTCATCATCATGTTTATTCTCCTGATCAATTTGCAAATCTGTGAACTCATCTATCAATGCAAGAAATCTGGTGAGTTCAGCATCATCCTCGAAAACCTTCCAGAATTTTACATTATCAGGGAGTGATGGCCTATACCTTACTTGGATTTTGTAATTCAATTTAGGAGGCAAAGGAGGTATAAAAGCACAAGATGACACAGCTAATCAATCAGCCAATTCATTCATTGCTCTAGGTATGAATGAAATCTTGAAATCTGTAAAAGTATGGATTTCTCTCGAAACTTCATCCCTATAGGGTTTCAGCCTAACATGTTTGGCTTGAAAGGACTTGTTTACCTACTGAATGATTAAATCTGCATCTCTGAATACTTGTATTCTTTGAATCTTCATCTCTTTGGTTGCATTTAATCCCAAGAGCAGTGCCTCATACTCTGCAATGTTGTTAGTCACTTTAAAATCAAGCTTAAAGGACAAATGAGAAGTTTGCTTTAAAGGAGAAATTAACACCACCCCTGCTCATGTTGATTCTTTGGTACAAGCGCCATCAAAGAACATGGTCCAAAGGTCGTCTTCTGATACTTCTGTAGACTGAAATGCGGGCTTCCTTAGCAACAATGAATCTACTAATGAATCATCAATTTGTAATATGCAAGATCCCATACCTGTATCCACTGAATAAATAGGATGGTTGGATGGATTTTGTTCATCACTGATAACATATGCAAGCCGCGACTCCCTGTATAATATTTTTTTTACTCCTCCAAAAACAAGGATAGTAGCATATGAGAGATCCATTTGAAGAGTGCCACCTAGCCTCTTCATCCACGATCTTGATAACAAACATCCAAATTTAGGCAGGATGTCTGCCACTACTATATCCATAACCATAGTTTTCATAGATGACTGGGTCAAAGTTACAGTCAAGTCCTTGATCATTCCAAGACATTTAACGTTCCGAGAGTCAAAAGAGAAAAGATCATGGTAAGACTTGGTAATCTCTAACCCAAGCTCATCCATAACCTCCTTTACCATCAAGTTGTGAGAAGCATCGGAATCTAACAGACAGTTATGTAATGTTTTGTCATGAATGTTGAGAGAGATATAAAAAGGTGGACAGCTTTCAACTCTATCCTCTATCATTTGGCCCAAAATGATAGTTGGCTTGTCATCATATATATTAAGAATATCAGCAGAGGGGGATATGAACTTGGGTTCAAGAGTTTTGAGGATATCTCTCTTGAATGTTTCGTTCTTCATTAATTCCACCAATGGGATGGGGATTTCAATTTTCTATATTTCAACCTCAAAATTAAAAGAATAGGAGGTTTTATCAAAGACTTTTACCTCATTTGAAGGAGATTTCGAAACACTTTGTTGGTCAGTAGGGGTCTGATTTTTATGAATTTGTTGTTTGGCAGGAACAACGGTCTTCTTGGGAGGAATTGGTGCATTTACTTTTGAAGAGTCTGTTTGTTGCTTTTCTGATATCTGATCCTTTTGCTTGACAGGGGCTGCAATCTTCTTAGGAGAAGCTGGTGCATTATGTTGGGCAGTATTAGACTTAGATCTGAGATTATATCTATTCTTCTGTTCCATTTGAAAAAGACCATCAACAAAAATTTCATCTATCTGCTCGCTCATTAATGCCTCTTCATAGTCGTGCTGTGTCAGATAAGACTTCCCTATATCATCCCCAACGCAGTGAATATTATCCTCTCCATATTCTTGATAATCACCTTCATCTTCATCCATCATGACATTTTGAAGAGAAGCCTTTATCCTATGATCCTCAGTAGGATTCCTTTCTCTCTGCAAAATTTGCATTGGTTGATTATTTCTTATGAAGTTGTTGGGAATTTGATTTGGGTTTCTACCTGCATAATCATAAGTGCCCCTTCCCTTGACAAGTTGCTTATTTTCAATTTTGAGTTTATATATATCAGAGGTTAGAGACTCTAACATCTTAACCATTTTATCTGACTTTGGGTTTGCATTGGATGAAGAAGAAGCTTCATCTCTTGGCTTTCTTCAATTAGTGTTTCCTTTCAACTTATGGGCAGCCAATATATTTGATTCCACTTCAAGGGCAGCATATTGCATCAGAGATAGTGTGGGTGACCTCCTTTCTCTCAACAATGAACAGAAATCTAAGTCAAAAGAAATGGAATATGTGATTTTGGCAGAGGCATCTAAAGGTTTTATCTCTGCTGGTATTTTACTGTACATTCGGTTGAACCTTTTAGTGAAATCAGAGACTGACTCACCATTTTGTTTCCTTAGATTTCCAAATTCAGTAATATAGTATAGAAAATCTCTTCTATCACCCCAGTGTTTCAAAAAGGTATCATCCAATTTCTCAATGCCAACTATTGAACCAGCAGGGAGTTCTTTGAACCACTTCCTAGCATGGCCATCTAAACTTTGGACAAAGACTCGGGTCCAAACATCTTCCTCCTCAATGTTAAGGTTTTCAGCATAACTATAGAAGGCCTCAATATGTTCTTTAGCAGTCACATCACCCTCACCTGTGAATTTGGGCATATACTTCTGATAGTCTCCTGTCGGCATAGCTGATACTGGGTTTGGCAATATTAGTGGTGCATACCTAGCAGCTAGGATTTGTTGCATCTTGGTCAAAGGAGGTGGTGCATCCATAATGATCAGGGGTGAGAGAGGTGATAGTTTTTCCTCTGATTCCTCAACACTGGGGAAATCTAAAGAAGGTGAATTCTCTAATGGGAAAGAGGTCTGATATGAGGCTCTGTAGAAATTTGCAAGCTATTCAGCCAAGTTTTCTTCACCTTTAGCAGACAACTCTTGAAGAAGATGTTCTATAGCAAGGAGGCTAGTGTAAATGTTTAAATGATCGTCTTTCTGCTGTGAATGAAAAGACTCAAGAGAGGAAGAGCTATGATTTCTTTCTAAGGACTTAGATGATTGTTCAACCAAATTTGAATCTATCAATTCTTCAGCAGTGACATTTTCCTGTTGATAAGAAATAAGTGATTCTTCCACAGTGGTTACAGTTGCTTTTTCACTAGCAATCTTAGTGGAAGATGATTCAATGTTTTATGTAGTAGATTTCTTAGAACTATGGAAAGGATTACCTTCGGTGCCTGATTTTGAAGTCTGACCCTGGAATGATCTCCCTCTTCTGAGAAGTAGTTCTGGGTTGGGCACTGGTGTGACAGGTGAGTCTTGTGGATTCACCCTAGTATTGATCCTCTTGGGAGACAAAATATGAACTTGTGGAGTCGCCAGATAGATAATTACAACCAATGTGATGTCTAATCTTTGTCTATCATCAAAGATCATCTCTCTGTCGTATCTCAGGAAAGCTGAGCTTCAGTCTCGGATCCCCAGCAACGACACCAATTTTTTATCTCTCCAAGAAACTCTTTAGGGTTGTAAGCTAAAGATGCTTGGTAACTTAAGAATATGATAATTAGGTGTGCTTGGAACAATGGGATAACTCAATGATTAATGAAATAGACAACTCATCTTACATTCAAATAAAACAGTTCTTTTAGAAAACAATAATCAAACAAGATATTTTAAACAGGGGATGAAGAATACTAACCTTGATTACCAAATACAACTAGGTGTAGGGTTAATACAAGATAGTAAGAAATCCTTCAATTCAAGTTTATGAGCTTAATAAAGAGATGACAGTCTTTAGAAGCTAAAACAAACTGAAGTAAAGTACAGAAAGATAAGATACATGAGCAATTTTGATATTGAAGACAAAAGGAGACTGTGATTCTATTATCCAATAAGAGTCTATAACAGTAGCCAAAAATGTATTCCCAGATTGAACCCTGAGTTCTTAAAAAGATAGGCATTTATAGCCTTTACAATCAGTTTTAGATCCTGAAAACTTGGATCTGTATATCTAAATATAGAAAATAAAACTAACCAAATACAATTTGATAATCAAAAGACTAGTTCCTAGGACTCGAACTGTCTTCTTTGTTGATCTTTGACATCTGGTCTTCATCACTTTTATGACTCTAATGTGTCATGGAGGGTAAAGAAACATGTCTTCTGTAGCTGGAATATTTCAACAACCATAACCAAAACTTTAGTTGACCATTTTAACATTTGGTCCCAAAATCTCCACGAATCTTTGATGCTGAATGTTTCTTGATTTGGTGGTTAATCCTTCGATGCTCCCATACCATTTTAGTTACTCCAAAATTTCTTTGCTCCAGCTTAACTTTCCAAAATTTTCTTTCTGTAGTTTCACCAGCTAATTCGCCTTATGATCTGCTAGTTAGCTGGTGAAAGCTCTGCTTTTCATCAGCTAACTGGTTATAATTTCACCTTTTGTGCTAGTGAAAGCTCTGTCTTTGGCCAAAAAGAAACCCTTCATATTCAAAACTGTTATTTTACCAAAAACTCAGTTTTCTTTTGATTTATCTCCCTGCAAATTCATAGCAACTTGTGCCAGTACCTGTAAATCTGGATGTGTATTCAATTTTTTGATTTTCCTCTTGAGGCGTTTTGCTAACCACCACAAGCTGTTGTAATCCTTGGTGATTTTCTTCTTTATCTTTTTGTCTTTGACACTCTCATGAGCTAACTTGTAAAAAGTTGCATTTGTCTTTGCAAAATTTTCTGATAAAGCTTTGTATCTTGCCTTGATCACTCTTTCGAGAACCTCCTATTGTGCTATCACCTCTTTCAGCTCTTTAATCTTTTGTGATTTCTTTGATTTCTTACTTTTTGAGGTTTCACCTTCATCTATGGGAGTAAAAGTTTCATAGTCCTGTGAAATTTCCATGGAGTTCTCTAGACTTTTAATGACTGGAATTTCATCTTCCTTTTTTGGCTCTGTTTCTGAATCTGTGTATGGAAAATTGAGAACATTTGTCTTTTTCACTGTAGATTGCTCTGAGTTGGTTTCAAAATATAATTTCTTCTTTTCTCTTCTAGGCTTTATGTTAGAAATCCTATCCTTTGGTGGTCCTGGAAGAGCTCTCCTCCTCCTTGAGCTACTTTGAGGAGTTGATTGCTTTTTCCCTGTTTTCTTCTGCTCATTTATTGGTTGATTTTGGGTCTCAAAACCTTCCCATAAGACAAAGTGTTGCCAAGTTCTTCCTCTTTGTCCCGGTTCCTCTAAAATTATCAGTTTGATCAAGCCATAATGACAAATGGTGTTTTTTATGCTTAAAGGTTTGGCTCTGATCTTCTTACACACTTTGGTTAGGCTTTTGTGAAGGAAGAAAGGCAAATTCAGGAGGGTCTTCCCTGTGAAATGATCTAGAAGTCTGAAATGGTATAACATTAACTTGTCATACCTGCCTTCTGAGGTGAAATAGAGTTGAATGCCTTTGAAAAGGTCTTTCCATTCATCTTCCAGGTGAGAAACAGGTATGCTTTTCCTCTAGGTTATCTTTTTGAATTCTTCCTTGAGGTATACCCTAAAATTCAAATTCTTGGTCACTGTTGTCTTAAACCAGCTTTGGCCTGTTCTGGGTAAGCCAGTTGTTGTGGCGATGGTAGCTTCATTGACTATCATCTCTAGAGAGCCCACGTTGGCTTTCTTTCCATCATATGACTTGGAAAAAACTTCAGTTGTCGCTTGGTGATAACCATGCTGTAACCTTTCCACATAATTCATGCATCCTACGTCTGAGAAATGGTTCTGCATATCCGGATGCAACTGTAAAAATGATAGGTTATCTAATTCTTTCCTCAACACCAACCCACTTCGCTTCCTCGCCATCTGCGACTCGAACCTTGGTCGATTTGTAGACAGTTGACATGGTAATTTTCTTGATTCGGCCAAGGTTTGGCACTGGTGAAATCTTTTCGTGTTGCCAATTTGAAAAATGGAACCATATCATATTACCTGTGAACACCGCGAGTTCAAAATATGAGATGTTGGTTTGATGTCGTCGGGTGACTGGTACTTTCTCCTCTGTCTGCAATGATGACTGTGAGTTCGTCATCTCCAATCCTCTCATTGCTAGAGCATGAAATCACGAGCATGATCCGCCATAATATCCTATTAAAACGTGCACAAGGGTATCATCATCATCATTTGTTTCAACTAGTGCTCCATAATGATTGTGTGACGTGTGTTGAGCGTGTCCCTTTTTGGTTTCTGGAATCATGGAAGAGAACCCCATGTTTATCTCTTTCACCATCTTGTCTACCTGCAGAAGAGTACACCTTAACCGTTGAAACCCAATGCTTTCACCAGCTAACATCAACCTCTCAAAATATGTTAGCTGTTGAAAAGATTTTTCACGAAATTTTTAAAAACAACCTTTGAGGATCAACTTATTTCTAGGGTACAATATTAGAACCTATGTTTTGACACTTGAAGAATCTAAAAACCAAATATAGAATCCTATAAATGACCATGCTATCACCTACAAAATGAAACCAATTGACTTATTCATTTCGGGAGCCAACAATGTGTAAATATGATTGAATCAAAGTTGTGAGATAATAGTCGAACTTGTAGGTATTTGCGAAAGAGGCAAGGATCACGGACATGATATACATTGTTGAGCTGCAGGACGACAAGTTGGGAATATAATAGAATGCTAAGGTGACAAATGTGGCTGTGAATAGCCTCGACAAGGAGACCAATGACGGTTGTGTACTCAGCTTAGTTGTTGGTGTCTGAGTCCAAACATATGCCACTGCAGTGGAGAAGCACATGTGAGGGGGTATAGAGGGCCCAAGCACCCGAAGCGAGATTCTGGGTCCAGTGGCTGGCACCGTCAGTGTAACCGATGTGGTAGGATGATGAATGATGCATCTATTAATAACATAGATGATAGATCATACATGAGGAATGGTGGCAGAAACCAAGACTAAAAAATCTACAAATGTGTTCAAAGAAAAACCTAAGGTAGTATGGCTACGCTCAGGCATAAAACTTTTTTAGGTGCAACCTGTTGAAAGGTTCTTTGAGAGGGTATCCTTCTGGAGAGGCCAGGATCTATGCGCCCTTAGTGAGGCAGTGTTGGATGATGTAGTGTCCATGCCATAATGACTTGAATTTCCCATGGTCGAGGGTATCATGGGCGATATCATAGGCCAGGATGATATCTCCTTCTCTAAATGAGTGAAGGTTGACATGGTGGTCGAAGGTGGATTTGGACCATTTTTTAGCTGCCTCATTGTTTTGTAATGAATATTGATGATCTTTATTTAGCGATTCTAAGGTCAGCAGGTGCTACTCTATTGGAGCAGTGTCAGGTAAAAGCACAATGGCAGTGCGTAATGTGGGGATTTCGCACTCGATAGGGAGGGTGGCTTTGATCCCATGTACAAGGTGTAACGGTGTAAAACCGGTGGTAGTTTTGAATGTCGTTTGATAAGCCCATAACGCAGAAAAAAACATATGATGCCAGTTGGTCTCATGTTTGTTGACGATACGTTGTAGCATGGTTTTTAGGACTTTGTTGACAGCCTCGACATGTCTGTTGGAATGAGGGTAGTATGGGGAGGCAAACTCATGGGAGAAGCCTAAATTTGAGGAGAGTTCTGCGAATATCTCATTCTCAATGTGTTTACCGTGATCGGACACTAACTATAGTGGGACTCTGAATCGGGTAATGACATGGTTGAAGAAAAAATGCATTGTTTTGTCAGCGGTATTGTTGAAAGTGGGCATGGATTCGACCTAGTTGGTAAATTAATCTACTACCATGACAATGTACTTGTGTCCATTACTGGATGGAGGATGGAAAGTCATGAATTATATGCCCCATTTGCAGAAGGGACCAGCGGTGATGACTGGCTACAGAATATCTGGTGGTGCTCGTGCTTTGTTTTCATAAATCTGGCATTTGTTGCATTGCTTGACAGCGTGGATGTAGTCATGAAACACTGTGGTCCAGAAGTACCCTGCTCAAATGATTTTTTGGGTGGTGAACATACCCGAGAGGTGACCACTGCAAGCGTCTCTATGGAAATCGTTCAAGACTCTGTCAGCTTCGTCAATGGTCAAACATCAGCAAAGGATGGTGTCTACCCCGCATCGATAAAGAACATCTTCTATGAGGAGATATCGAGGGGCCTGATGGGGAATGCATCGACGATCGTATCGAGAGAGATGAGACCCAAACTTATGTCTCCATAGGTAGACGAGGAGGTTTTCGTACCAAGGGTCATCGAAGGGGATGAAGAAGAGGTGTTCATCGAGAAAATCCATATTGACGGGGAATGCTTTATCATCCGAGGGAAAATCTGTAATGAGTTCGGTGAGGACATGCACTTTATTTCTTTTTGGAGTTGAGAACGCTAGGTCATATTCCTAGAGGATAACGATTCATCGAGAAAATTTGTTGTTAATCTGTCGGCGACTAAGAAAGTGCTGCATGGGGATAGAGTCTACTATGACTTTGGTAGTTCGAAGCAGGATATAATAGCGCATCTTTTGGACTGCGAGGACAGCTGCTAGGGCAATCTTCTCATCATGATTGTACTTCAAGGGTGGCCCTAAAAGATTTTTACTGATATAATAAATGACATGTTCACGCCCATCATCCCCTAATTGGATGAGGACTCCTTCTACTGAGCGGGATGAGGCCGACAAGTAGAGGATGTAATCATGATCATAGTCTGGGGGACTAATCAAATGTGAATCGAATAAGGCAGCTTTTAAATCATCAAAATATTTTTGAGCATGTTCGTCCCATTGAAATGGTATATCATGATGCGAGAGGCGAAGGAAACCATGCACGCAAGTGGTGTAGTCTGGGACAAAGCGACGTAAAAAGTTGGCTTTGCCTTGCAAGCTCTACAGTTGGAGTAAATTCCTCGGTGGTGTAATTTCTATGATAGCTTGGACCTTGAGAGGGTCCACTGTGATGTCATGTTGGGAAACAATGAACCCAAGGAGGCATCTAGCAATGATGTAAAATACGCACTTGAGGGGGTTCAAGCAGATATTCTACTAGCGACATCATTGGAAAAGGATGCGTAAGTCGTCTAAATGTTGAGTTCACTTTTTGGATCGAGTAGTGAGGTCATCCAAATAAGCAAGGATGAGGCGAGAAAGATCATGGAAAAAATAATTCATGACTCGTTGGAATGTAGCACCTACATTCTTGAGTCCAAAAGGCATGACACAATAAGAAAAGGTACCCCAAGGGGTAGTAAAAGCGGTTTTATACTAATCAGCTGGATGTAATTGGATTTGATTGTATCCGGATAACCCATCCATGAAGGACAGTGCCTCATGGTCAGCACAGTCATCAATAATTTGGTCGATGAAAGGCGTTGGAAAGTTGTCTTTGGGACAAGCATGGTTGAGATCTTGAAAGTCTGTGCAGACGGGAATAGTTCCATGTTTCATGTTAACAAGGATGAGGTTGGATACCCATCAAGTGTACGCAATGGGTTAGATGAACCCGGTAGAGCATAACTTGTCAATTTCGGATTTGATAGCCGCAACTTTGGATGGGTGAAGAGGGTGTTGCTTTTGATGAACCGGGGCGACATCGAGCCATGTGTCGATGCAATGTTCGATGATAGAAGGATCAAGGACCAGCATCTCTATATATGACTAGGAAAAAATATCCCGGTATTTTTGAAAGAGAGATTTATAAGCAATGATTTCTTCAGGGGAGCATGCGACGCCAATGGTGATTTCTTCTATGATTCTCGGTCTAATGGAAATTTCAATTTCGATGGTGGGGGATATGTTGGCCATGTTGCCTTCTTCAAAATCATCTGGGGTAGGGATAGGGTTGTTGAACCAGTATATATTCCCTGAAGGAATAAAATCCCTGGTTTCGATTGCACATATGGAGGCTTGCGCAGGAGGATGAAAGGCCTACTATGAAAGAAAAAGTGCTCGATGATGGAGTGCATTCCATGGGAAATCGGGGGAAGTGAGTTCCTCCAGGATATCTTCGTTGCAGTGAAAAATGCGAGAATATAGGGGATCCTGGGAGGTGACAGGGGGAGTTTTCAATGTGTGGTTGTCCTCCAGTGGTGAGGACGCAGACGAGGGACATCGTGTACAGGGTGTGAGGGACCGTTGGAAATAAAGTGAATATTTTGATACTGTGGAGAGTGCCTCATTTGCGCAGGTAACGACGACGAAATGTATCAAATATTAGTAATGTGAGCCTAAGTAGAAAGTGGTCGAGCAGGCTTTGGCTGAGATGTTTGGTGTACTGCGACTAAGGTTTGGAAAAATTGAGGTAGAGCTGGGAAATGATGAGTATAGTGGCCATATTTTGAATAGATGGAACAAGCGAATTTGGTTCGCAACCCTTTATTGTCTGTAGTGGAGGACTTTGTAGTAGTAGTGGACGTACTTGGTGGAGTGGCGAGCAATGTGCTTTCTCTAGGGAGTTGGATCAGATTGTGTAACTCGGGAAGAGTAGGACATCTATTGATGGGGTGTACTTATCTTTCGCATAGTGCGCAAGGAGGTTGAACTCAAGGAGGAAGTGGAGTTGTGGGATCTTTCTTCTTTCGTCTGCCCCCAGCAGTGGTAGTGGTGCCAACACTTGGGGGTGACGGTGGCGTGGTAGGAGCTTGTACTGGGATATGCATCGATATTCCCTCTATATAAGAAGGGAGACATGGTTGAGGAACCATCGTGGGTGGATGAAGATACCATACAGAGATGGAAAGCACCATGTTAGGAAGGGTAAGGGTCGTAGCTACCTGGAATGCTTGGACTCCAGGTGGGGGGTAGAAGAAGGGAATTTGGGT
>JASDQU011104399.1:0-29427 GCA_032191745.1 Picea mariana | reverse complement strand
TCGATCTAAGCGTGTTCTTTATTCTCTAGGCGCGAATGCAGCAAAAACTTAGGCTTTAGCGATTTTGGTGGGTTTTGTGCACTTCTTCCTTTGAAAATAATTTGCAGAGATGAAATATTATTTGCAAACCTATACACCTAGAGTGAAAAATTTCTAGTCAATAGATGATCCTATGAATCATAGGGTTATAACACAACCCCCTTCAAGGTACAAGTGAATTTTTATATTCCATTATTTGAAGGAATGATAGATCTGAATGTTGTAGATAAATGGTTGAATCTGCTCGAAGGGTATTTTTTGGTCCACAAATTTTTCGACAGGGAAAATATTACTTTTTCACTCCTCAAGGTCGTCCCTCATGTTAAGGACCAGTGGGATACTTACAATGAGAAAAGGTCCATAGAGGAATTTGAAATATTTGCGGTCACCCCTACATGGGATTCCTTTAGGGATGCCATTAAATAATAGTACTACCCTGTTGGAAGCTATGAGGACTAGTACACAATATGGACGATGTTGCATCAACCAAGTGAAGTAGAAGAATTGAAGGAAGGGGAACGCCTCTTTCACAGACAGATCTGGGTAAGGGGGGATCCAATTCATTTCATTATCGATAGCATCAATCAGAAGAACCTAATTTCATCAGAGGTAGTCAAGCGGTTGGACCTACCGATGACATTGCACCCGCATCCCTACACCATTGAATGACTTTTCCAAGGAAGAGATCTTCGCGTCAGCCAAAAATATCATCTACCCTATGACATCAAGCCCTTCAAAGACGAGGTAATGTGTGATATTTATCCCCTTTAAGTTTGTGATGTTCTTTTAGGAAATCCATATTTGTGGAAGCAACATGTTGTGTATGACTCTAGACCCCACAATGTTATTATTACTTTGGGTAGACAATTGTATAGGATACCAGAGGTAGCACCACCTACTGCTATTTCTTTAATCTCTGCTAATAAATAAGGTCATTTCACATATCGTGAATTTTGTCTTCTTTGTGATCCATGCTCATAGTAAGCAGAAGGTCATGGCCACCTCCATGGCCTCTACAAAGAGCCTCTCTTTGTAGTAGAAGCATGTGGACGAGATAATGGAAGAGTACAGACACATCTTCTCCTCACCCACCGAAGTACTGACACACTACCAAGTTAAGCATCCAATTGATCTAACCCTCTTTTCACCTCTACCTAATGGACCAGTCTATCATCACTTGCTGATGGAAAATGGCGAAATCAAGCATCATATCCAAGAGATAATTCAAAAGGGGCACATTGAACCAACTCCTCCCCTTTTGGAAGCCCGGTTGTACTGGTGCAGAATAAATACGGGACTTGGCACCTCTGCATTGATTATAAAGAATTAAACAAAATCATAGTCAGGAACCGGTATCCAATTCCCCAAATTGATGAAATTCTTAACCAAATCAAGTGGGGGAATTTCTTCAACAAGATTGACCTAAATTTTGGCTACCAGGTTCTCATTGAACCGACTGATGTATGGAAGACAAATTTCAAATCTAAATAAGGTCTCTTCGAATGGATGGTCATGCCTTTTGTCTTAACAAATGCACCAACCACTTTCATGAGGTTGACATATGATGTATAGAGACCCTTCACCAACTCTTTTGTGGTGGTATATCTGGATGACATCCTCATCTTCAACAGAACTTGGGAGGATCACATGCATCATATTCAACAAGTTTTGATCACTCTACGACAACACACGCTATATGCCAACTTGGAAAATGCTCCTTTGGCATGAACGAGGTCCAATACTTGGGCTACATTGTTTATGAGAATGGGGTACATGTGGATCGAGCTAATATCCAAGTCATTCGTGATTGTCCAGCCCTGACCACACTAATTGAGCTTCAGAGATTCTTGGGACTTGCCAACTTCTATTGACGGTTCATGTTGAGATTCTCCCATATTACATGGGCCCTCAACCAAGTGGCCAAGGGTGGTGGCAGGGAAAATTTCGCATGGGGGAAGGCACAAAAACAAGAATTTTACGATCTGAAGCATCGCTTGTGCTCATCTCTAGTACTCTCCTTACCTGATATGCAACAACTGTTCAATATTGAGACTCATTCATTTGACTATGTTGTAGGTGCAACTCTCACTCAGCATGGTCATCCAATAGCATACCATAGTGAGACACTCTCAGATATTGTCCGAAAGCACCCCACCTATGACAAGGAAATGTATTCCATTTGCAAGCCTATCGTTAATGGAAACATTACATTCTAGGAAAGGAGACAATCATCCACACTGATCACAATCCTCTATAGTTCATACAAACAAAATGGAAGTTGCAGAATGACCGCCATCAAAATTGGTCCACATACCTGCAACAGTTCCATCCCAACATCAAGTATAAGACATGGAGCATAAATCATGTCGTTGACTGCCTCAATCAACCTCTCGTGGCTTCCCTCACCACCGTGCTCCATTCTTGTGGCCATGAGTCATCAGAATGGCCCCAAATTTATCAACGAGACCTTGACTTCGCCACCACCTATAAGATCCTGGGTACAGGTGCGGATTTCACCAATTTTCAAATTCAGGATGGATTATTATTCCATCTGGGCCATCTCTGCATTCCTGAAAGCGAGCATGACAATCTGATTTGGGAGGCTCACTACAGTCGGATGGAAAGACATTTTTGCATGGAGAAAACTGTGGTCGTTCTACAGAAAAAAATTTATTGGCCAAAACTTCAACAGGACGTCAGCAAGTATATCAGATCTTGTACTACTTGTGTCATTTCCAAGCCAACCATCAAGAAGCAAGGCTTATACACCCCTCTTCCTACTCCCGAGAGGCCTTGGGAATCCATCTCTATGGATTACATGTCTGGCCTTCCATCCACCAAGCAAGGCAATGATTGCGTATTTGTGGTGGTTGATTGGTTTTCGAAGATGGTGATTGTCACAGCCTGCAAGAAGATAATCAAAACAACAAATACTTCCAAGCTCTTCTTTGAATGAGTGTGGGTCCATTCTAGATACCATAGACCATCATCTTCGATTGGGACAATAGGTTCCTCAACACATTTTGGTTGAGTCTCTGGTCACTGTTGGATAACAAGCTCACTAAATCCACTACCTTCCACTCTCAAACTGATGGCCAAACAAAGGTCATCAATCAAATGATTGTGCACATCCTACACATGTATAAATATAAGAATCCACATACATGGTATGAGAGTCTTCCCTATGTTCAGTACATCTACAAAAAGGCTCTCCATAGCTCCACTGGCCATAGCCCCTTTCAGGTGGGGCTGGGATTCCAACCCTTGGGTCCCATTGATGTTGCACTAACTCTTGCAACTACACAGAAATATTCTTCCCATGTTCATTCTGAGGCTGAAAAAGACACCATATTCATTGAGTGGACTCAACACATCCTCCAACAAGTCCTAGAGATTTTGAAGAAATCCAATGTTAAGTACAAGTAATGCCATGATCAACACCAGGTACTGCACAAGTTTCAAGTGGGAGGAAAATTTTGGTTACATTTACAGAAAGAATGCCTAATAGGGCCCCATTGGAAGCTCTGTCCACTTCGCTATGGGCCTTGTTATCATGCAGTTTGTAGCAAGGATAAAAGACTATAAGATAGAAGGCCAAACTGGCGTAACATGAACTAATCCCACCCAATGTCACCATAATGGGATGGTTCTTTCTCTTTAGGGAGGTTAGGCCCAGGGGAGACATCCCTGGTGACCTGGGGTTTTGAAGAG
Source organism: Picea mariana (assembly GCA_032191745.1). Classification (NCBI taxonomy): domain Eukaryota; kingdom Viridiplantae; phylum Streptophyta; class Pinopsida; order Pinales; family Pinaceae; genus Picea; species Picea mariana. The sequence goes on along the minus strand of JASDQU011104399.1, from coordinate 25,677 downwards.
GCAAAAAGGCTAATAAGATAAAGATAAGGTTTCCCCCCTTAACAAGTCACCACCCAAACAAATAGTCCGACCAAAGGCCAATTTAAGAAGTAAAACCTCCAAAGAAGTTTACCTTCCTGGAACAAAGCAACAACAAACTGATATATGCAAGCTATTTCAATGGGTTAGTACTTTATAAGACTATTTGATAAATGCATATAAGCAATTAACAATAAATGTTGACGAAGTCAATGTTTATCAATATCAATGAAAAGTTATAACACTTCACCAAAAAATATTGGAACAATGTAGCATTCAATGTAACCAATCAACACCTTATTCAATTAATGCCTAAACCACCATTCAATTGCTTTTAAGACAAAACGTTGTTGCACTAAAGATGTAATAACCAAGGATGACGACATCACTTAGGGTTAGCAAATTCGTTAGGGTTAGTGTAGTTAGGGTTTGAAATTCAAAGGGTTTTGAGAGTGTTGTAATCATGTTTGACTTCAACATTGGAGGACTTTAGATCAGTGCCTTAGAGGGTAAATGGAGTCAAAAGTGAAGGATGCAAGGGTTGAAGGAGGAACGCCAAGGACTAGAGGGAAGAGTTCTGAAGTGATTCTATGGCTGGGCCTCAGAATCAAAACCCTAGGGGACAGAGGCTCACTCTGGTGTTGCTATAGAAAGGCCTTGTGCTCTCTCCTCCTTCCTTAGGTCAACTTGGCAAAACGACTAGCTCAAATGAAGCACAAAATCAAGACAAGAAGGTTTAATGAGAAAGAGTGTTGCTATAGCAAGGCTCTTTCATCAAACCCTAAAATAAAATGACCGTAAGTGTAGATGAACTAGGCCTGGGATGCCTTCTTCCTCTTGAATTCTAAATGGTATGGCTAGCAAAGGAGAGGAAGAAAAAGGAGTGTAGCTACGGCTAGGCTCTCTTTTTCTTCTTTAATGGCTGAAAGTTTCTCTATCAGGGGACATGAGACAAGGACCTACTTGTGTTCTTGTCACCTAGCATTTTGATTCAAAAAATTATAAATATATGCAAGAAAATAAGACTACAACCATTCATTCAAGAAGTTTTGTAGAAAAATACTTACAATTCATCAAGAAATAACCATGGAAACCCTAGTTGTAACACCTTCCTTCAAGACAAACACCATAGAATGCCAAAAAGTCTTCCTTCAACAAGTGCGCCTCACTAAATCAGCCAAATACCCAAGATAGGGCGCAAATTTCAGATCTCCTTATGGAGTGAATGAGTCATGAAAAAATGAGATTTAAAATCCCTCATTTATATAAAACCTTGACCTAATTTTACATTTTAGGTCAGGTAAAAAGGCCGATAAGCCCAAAATATCAAATCATATTTTTTTTACATTAAATTGTCAATCTAAAACCCTAATCAAGCAAAAGGTAAGACGTCACCCCTTTCTAGGGTGATGTTAGCCCCTATTAGGGCAAGTGCAACCTCCTAAAGCAAGACGTTAGCCCTTTTTGGGCTTCTCCAAGCTGCCACATGCGCCAACTGCCCTGTCCATTTTCCAAAATGCTCATGATGATGTCATAAGCCTCATGGTGACATCCTAGGTCATCTAGAGCCAACGTCCCATTGAAAATGGGTCAATCCCCCTAGGTCTAGTTGTGTCGGGTGCCTCTGGTGGAACATCCTCTTCTTCTTCGATGCAAAGTATCTGATCAACCTCTACCCTGTCTCTTCCCCCTTATGGGGTCTCAACATCCATCTAGTGGGCTCTTCAGCCCCATGGAGATTTGAACAGATCATCTCCCCATGTGTACCGGTCCAAATGGTACCTGTCCGTCAATCATGGTCCTGCACATCAAAGGCTACGCCCTCCATGGGCTCATTAGTCACAGGGATCATAGAAATTTCAATCACATCTCATCATCAATATTATTAAACATATGCACAAAATCCCTAATACATCAATTAATAGCTCAAAGACATTACACAAGACTACAATACAAGTCTGGAGAAAAGGACAAGGTGTCCTAATAGGTTAGTGTCCATAGGAAAAGGAAAGTTCTTGAAAAGACCTCATCCAAGCCATGTAAGTGGGTGATGTGGTTAGGGGATGTCCAAACATGTGGGTGCAGTGAAGGCCAAGGGTGAAAAAGTGTTACATGTGGGTGCCTTTGTAGAAGGTGAGTTGTACCTGTCATGGATGTATTCTTTCCAAGCCCATTCTTGCCTTTATTCTTTTTATTCTTTTTTTCTTTTTTTTGTTCAAGAGCTAATCAAGGGACATTGCCTTAGCATGGTGACTAGAGTTAACAATGTTACCCACAAGTACTTTCACAGAGATGAGAAGGCTATCTCGTGATGAGACCCCCTTTCCCTTGGCCATGCAACCAAGATTCACTGCCCTGGCATGGTAACCAGCTGGTGTCAATGTCATACTGCTAGGTACCCATGGTACTAATAGGTTGGCTCATGATGAGACCCACTATCCTCTGACTAGGTATTGTTTTATTATTTTTCTGGGTCCCTCTTATTTCTTGCTGAGAAGCCTTTTATTGCTTTCTTGGGGATCCCTGGGTGAAGAATATCGAGGTTTTATTCTTATGATTTTATCTTTTACCAGCTTACTTTTACCTTCTCGACATTTAGCCCCTTCTTCCCACGAGATAAGGTACAAACCTGAAAAATAGGTCAACCTAATGCTAGGACAAGGGGAATGGGACAAGTGAGTGGGAAATAAGATGAAACAATGGTACTATGATGGGAGCGGACGATGGATATTCAAAAATCTCCCCAGTGGCAAACCAAAACCCATGGAAAAAGGCTTGCTAGGGCACCCTGTCAATCCCCCCAAACATGGTCCAGTGGGCAAATGTAAGATCCAAGCAGTTGTCAAAAATAAAAGGTATCAGATGCATATATTTAAAGTTTTTAATGATCAAAAGTGACACATACCATGATACCTAGACCAATTACCTCATGGAGAAAGAACCCTTTATAAGACATGATCAAGCCAATGGTGATGGATGCTACTGCTACTAACAATATAAAGATGTTAGAAGAAGAAAAGGTGGGCCCTCCAGGGCCATGCTCAGGTCAATCCTGCTCTCGATACTCCATGTCTAGGACCTGTGGGCCTCGATACATGATCTCCTAGTTATCCCTAAAAAGTGGCGATAACATTTGGCTCCAAATCGGGGATATGTGCTCCCCGTAGAGCGCATGAGAACCTCATCATCTTTGGCATAACCTGCAAACCTGCTTGATCTCAAAAAATCATCAGTAACAAAATTGGGGTGGTAATGCCACCCCAACATACATATATAGATATAGATTGAAATAAAAAAATCAATAATGTGAAGCAAACTACTTACCTATACTTACCTGTTGGTTGGATGTTCGATGTAGTCAAACGACCATTGTAACCAATCCAACAATGTCCCACAATACCTGCCTTTTTGCTTCATCATAAACTAAAACAGTGATAAATCAAGTACGAAAATTACATGGGTTAGAACATATATCATATCATCGGAGATCACAAAGTCTAACTCATGGAGGCAGGTGGGAGGGATAAAATCATGCCACATCAATCTCTGATGAAAGTGATCAATCCAATTCAGGAAGGGGTCATGAGAAATCCACGGTTCATAACACTGACTCAACAAGTTTGCAAACTGTCGACCCTAGATGTCTTCACACTCTAAAGGGATTGACAAGGTTCTAGTGGATGACTAACAAACTCTTAAGGGAAAGTTGAAACACGAAAAATATAGACTTGAACTTGTAGTTTTCAACCAACCTTTGCGTTCTAGGGTTTGCCTCAGAGGAAACTCAACGTAACAGATATACTTCCCAACTATACCTTTAATGAGAAAACAAGGGAAAAGTAATAACAGGTAGCTGGGGAAAAAGGTCATGAGAATCCTTCTTTAGGCAAACAATATTCTTACTCCTATCAAAATCCGAGCGTAGTGGTGGTTGATAGTCATATTCATAGGGTAAATCTAAGTTCTTGGAGGAGTACTCATCAAAGGCCTCAAGGTAAGATTGAAAATCATCAGGCAAATACTGTACTTGGTCAACCTTGGGTGTTTGGGGACCATCGGTAAAAATCTCATCTCCTTGTTGCCACTAGTCAAGAGCTTGTTGTGATAATTGCAAAGGAAACACTTGGAGATGACTATTTATGTCATAGATGGGATCCATATCATAACCAATTTCATCCCACTTACATCTCCCAACATGTATGAATTCATAAAAATTATCTATGTCAGTATTAGTATCATAACATGGAGGGTTCAAAACATTCAAAAGCTCACCCATTTCCTCCTCTTTTTCCAAATCATAAAGTAGACAATTACTCTAATCTTGGAGAGGAGGGTAACTTACTTTTTCTTCTTGTGCAGGAGCTTCAAGGACTTGAGTATCTTTAACATGCATTACTGTCTTATCCTCATGAGTAGCCCTTTCTTCTTTTGTCATGCAGCAATGAAGATGCTCTTCATTCGGGGATTCCATTTCTCCATCACTCTTTGAATCATGGAATAAGGTATCATCAAAATCCTGAAAAGGAAAGAAACTAACCTTATCGTCTTGTTGTTGTGCAGGTGGAGAAGGCTTGTGGATCGCTTCATCAAGAGTAAGAGGGAATGTTGATACTTCATCATTGGGTTCCGGCTCCTCAGCTATGTCTTCAACAATCCCTTATTGATCTGTGGTTTGTTCCCCTTCTTCTTGGAGATCAATGATGAATTTCTCAAGGGTAAACAAACGAGGTACTTGAGGTAGAGAGCCATCTTATTTCAAGCGAGGAGATCTTCTCCTCAATCACTGCAGCCATGTAGTAGGATTCATTGAGCATCCTTGGGGTTCTCTTATCAAGAAGGAATTTCAGATATCCCAAAAGTGCATGAGTAAATAGATGGACCAGGTATCTCTCCTCGGGATGATGACTTTTAGGAATTTGATATAGCATGTTCTCAAATCTATCCTGGAAGTCTCTGACAGTTTCATCCTTAGCTTGCTTTATTTTCTTGAGTTCTTTTAATGGTGTTGGGATGTCTTCTAATTGGATACCCCATCTCTCGAGAAAGGTTTTCTCAAATTGCTCCATAGTCTTGATGCTAGCATCAGGGAGGTTGTCATACCACTCTTTGGCATTGCAACAAAAAGTGTTAGAGAAAATATTCATGACCACATGTTTAGCATAATCATCAACAGGGTATAATAAGAAGAAGTTCCAGAAATTTCTCATGTGATAGTCAACTCTTTCTCTATCACCACCAGTGAATCTAGGGAGAAAATTTATTTATTCAAAGAGCATTTGTTGAGGGTACCCTAGGATGTTACTCATTTCTAAAGGCTTGTAGTTTCCCGGGTCCCATTGTGAAGTCATAGTTGGCTTCATCATTAGTGGAGTCGCCAGATAGTTTTCGTGAAAATATCAAAGAAAAGGGAAAACACCCTAGTGGAGTCGCTAGGTAAGCTTGTAAGATGAGGCTTCTAGAGGCAAGGATTACCGAAAAAGTGTCGTATGAGGAAGTTTTGATACAGTGTTCCCCAACAATGGCGCCAAAATGTTATTGCACGGTTTGTAGCTAGGATAAAAGGCTATAAGATAGAAGGCCAAACTGGTGTAATAGGAACCAATCCCACCCAATGTCACCACAATGGGATGGTTCTTTCTCTTTAGGGAGGTTAGGCCCAGGGGAGACGTCCCCGGTGACCTGGGTTTTGAAGAGGAAAAAAGGCTAATAAGATAAAGATAAGGTTTTCCCCCTTCATAAGCCACCACCCAAACAGATAGTCCGGCCAAAGGCCAATTTAAGAAGTAAAACCCCCAAAGAAGTGTATCTGCCTGGAACAAAGCAACAACAAACTGATATATGCAAGCTATTTCAATGGGTTAGTACTTTATAAGACTATTTGATAAATTCATATAAGAAATTAACAATAAATGTTGACGAAGTCAATGCTTATCAATATCAATGAAAAGTTATAACACTTCACCTATAAATATTGGAAAAATGTAGCATTCAATGTAACCAAGCAACACCTTATTCAATTAATGCCTAAACCACCATTCAATTTCTTTTAAGACAAAACGTTGCTGCACTAAAGATGTAATAACCAAGGATGACGACAACACTTAGGGTTCGTAAGTTAGTTAGGGTTAGTGTAGTTAGGGTTTGAAATTCAAAGGGTTCTGAGAGTGTTGTAATCAAGTTTCACTTCAACGTTGGAGGACTTTATATTAGTTCCTTAGAGGGTAAATGGAGTCAAAAGTGAAGGACACAAGGGTTGAAGGAGGAAGGTTAAGGACTAGAGGGAAGATTCTTGAAGTGTTGCTATGGTAGGGCCTCGGAATCAAAACCCTAGGGGAGAGAGGCCCACTTCAGTGTTGCTATACCAAGGCCTTGTGCTCTCTCCTCCTTCCTTAGGTCAACTTGGAAAAATGGCTAGCTCAAATGAAGCACAAAATCAAGACAAGAAGGCTTAATGAGGGAGAGTGTTGCTATAGCAAGGCTCTTTCATCAAACCCTAAAAGAAAACAGCCCTAAGTGTAGATGAACTAGGCCTGGGACATATTCTTCCTCTTGAATTCTAAATGGTATGACTAGCAAAGGAGAGGAAGAAAATGGAGTGTAGCTATGGTTAGGCTCTCTTTTTCTTCTTCAATGGTTGAGAGTTTCTCTATCAGGGGACATGAGATAAGGACCTACTTGTGTGCTTGTCACCTAGGGTTTTGATTCAACAATTTATAAATATATGCAAGAAAATAAGACTAAAACCATTCATTCAAGAAGTTTTGCAGAAAAATACTTACAAGTCGTCAAGAAATAACCATGCAAACCCTAGTTGTAACACCTTCCTTCAAGAGAAACACCATAGAATGCCAAAAAGTATTCCTTCAACAAGTGCACCTCACTAAATCAGCCAAATACCCAATATAGGGCCCAAATTTCAGACCTCCTTATGGAGTGAATGCATCATGAAAAAAAGAGAGTCAAAATCCCTCATTTATACAAAACCTTGACCTAATTTTACATTTTAGGTCAGGTAAAAAGGTCGACAAGGAAAAAATATAAAATCATATTGTTTTTACATTAAATTGTGAATCTAAAACCCTAATCAAGAAAAAGGTAAGACGTCACCCCTTTCTAGGGTGACGTTAGCCCCTATTAGGGAAAGTGCAACCTCCTAAAGCAAGATGTTAGCCCTTTTTAGGATTCTGCAAGCTTCCACATGTGCCAACTGCCCTGTCCATCTGCCAACATGCTCACGATGACATCATAAGCCTCTTGGTGATGTCATAGGCCATCTAGAGCCAACGTCCCACTGAAAATGGGTCAGCCCCCCTAGGTCTAGCTGTGTCGAGAAGCCTCTGGTCGAACATCCTCTTCTTCTCCGGTGCAAAGTATCTTATCAACCTCTGCCCTATCTCTGCCCCCTGATGGGGTCTCAACATCCATCCAGTGGACTCTTCATCCCCATGGAGGTCCGAACTGATCATCTCCCCATGTGTACCGGTCCAAATGGTACATGTCTGTCAAGCATGGTCCTGCACATCAAAGGCTATGCCCTCCATGGGCTCATCAGTCACAAGGATCATAGAAATGTCAATCACATATCATCATCAATATTATTAAACATATGCACAAAATCCCTAATACATCAGTTAACAACTCAAAGATGTTACACAAGCCTGCAATACAAGTCTGGAGAAAAGGACAAGGCGTCCTATTAGGCTAGTGTCCACAGAAAAAGAAAAGTTCTCGAAAAGACCTCATCCAAGCCATGTAAGTGGGTGATGTGGTCAAGGGATTTCCAAGCATGTAGGTGTAGTGAAGGCCAAGGATGAAAAAGTGTTACATGTGGGTGCCTTTGTAGAAGGCGAGCTGTACCTGTCATGGATGTATTCTTTCCAAGCCCATTCTTGCCTTTATTCTTTTTTTTCTTTTATTCTTTTATTCTTTTTTTTGTTCAAGAGATAATCGTGGGACACTATCTTGGCATGGTGACCAGTGCTGACAGCGTTACCCACAAGTACTTTCACAAAGATGAGAAGGTTGGCTCTTGATGAGACCCCCTTTCCCTTGGCCATGCAACCAATATTCACTGCCCTGGCGTGGTAACCAGTTGGTGGAAATGTCATACTGTTAGGTGCCCATGGTCCTAATAGGTTGGCTCGTGATGAGACCCACTATCCTCTGACTAGGTATTGTTTTATTATTTTTTCGGGTCCTTCTTGTTTCTTGCTGAGAAGCACTTTATTGCTTTCTCAGAGATCCCTGAGTGAAGCATCTTGAGGTTTTATTCTTATGCTTTTATCCTTTACCAGCTTACTTTTACCTTCTGGTCCTTTATCCCCTTCTTCCCATGAGATAAGGTACAATCCTGAAAATAGGTCAACCCAATGCCCAGACAAGGGGAATTGGACAAGTGAGTGGGAAATAAGATGAAACAATGGTGCTATGATGGGAGAGGATGATGGCTTTTCATAAATCCCCCCAGTGGAAAACCAAAACCCATGGATAAAGGCTTGCTAGGGCACCCTGTCAATCCCCCCAAACATGGTCAAGTGGGCAAATGTAAGATGCAAGCAGTTGTCAAAAATAAAAGGAATCAGATGCATAGATTTAAAGGTTTTAATGATCAAAAGTGACACATACCATGATACCTGGACCAATTACCTCATGGAGAAAGAACCCTTTCTGAGATAGGACCAAGATGATGGTGATGGATGCTACTATTGTTGATAAGATAAAGATGATAGAAGAAGAAAAGGTGGGCCCTCCAGGGCCATGATCAGGTCAATCCTGCTCTCGGTACTCCATGTCTAGGACTCGTGGGCCTCGAGACATGATCTCCTAGTTATCCCTAAAAAGTGGGGATAACATGACTTACACCATCACCAAGGATGTGGGTGACAATGCTTTTGAGCTCAACACTCCCCCCTTCCTTGGCTTGCACCCATTGTTCAATGTGGACCTCCTCCAGCCATATTTTCCACCATTATTGGACACCTTGGAGATGGCAGAATAGTTGAAACCAAAATAGCTCAACCTTGAATGAATGGAAGATGCATCCACTGATCAGATAGTGGACACACAGGTCAAGGGAACTTTCTATCATATGATCCAAATTTGTCAAGTAGTCAAGGCAGGGAAACTCTTGCACCAAGGCAAGTGGATCACCCAAAGCCAAAATCAACAGAAATTTCCTCACCTAATGGGGGCCCTCAATGCAATGGAGACCATTTATTTCTAAGGGGGGAGGACTGATCCAGGTGGATATTGGTGGCCACCCACCTATTCCAATTGGCTCCTCTTAACAGTTTTTAGTTCAACATGTTCTTCTATAATTCTTTGTAATTGTGGGTTCTACAATTTTGGGGTTGTTTGAATCCCTACACAGCTTCCAAGTGGATATCGGTGGCCTCCTAACTAATCCAGCTGGATTATTTTTGATGTTTTCATGTTAGTACATCTTTCTATACTTCGAGGACCATTTTGGGCTCTAAAAAATGTTTTTTTTTCTTTCCACAGTCAAACTGTAGACAGAGTTAGAGTTTGAGGGAATAATGTGTAGTTCTCGGAAATAACTTTCCAACAGGCTATCACGTGCCTAAAACGAAGGTTGTATGCAAAAGTTACGACCTCGAGAAGTTGAGGTACCAACTTACCCATCATGCCCACATAACTTTTGGTGTTTCATCTCCTAGGGTTTTGGCATTCGTGAGTAATGTTAAAAATTCCTTTGGAGCCTCATTGTAATCATTCTACTCATATGGATGCATGAAGCAACCACATCTCTTCTTAGATATAGCTACCACCATTCGAGAAAGTTATTTTCAGTTCCATAGTTTTACAGTTTTAGCCTATTTTATTTATTCAGTAGAAGTTATTGTTCACTGGATATCTATTGTTGTTCTCTGTATCTTTGTGTTATTGTATTCAGTTTGTTATTCATTTTGTTCCGCTCATAAATCCAGATCAAGGTGATTCCACTATCAACGAAGATCATGACCTTCCAATGCTTAATGTAACCAATTAGCTTGAGGGTTTGGGGAGCAGAGAAGCCCGTGAGAGCGTTTAGGGAAATGACCAGTTCAACATTTGGGGGCTCTATGGGTGGAGTCAGGTCAGTGGGTTTGCGTGACTTGGCCACAGGGGGATATTTGACCTCTTCTTCATAAAAATCCTCAAAGATGGCCATAAAAATATTTATTTCCTTACACTTGTGCCCAGGAAAATATTTTTCATCACAATTATATCAAAGGCCCTTGAGTTGGCGTTCAACCATTTCTGACCAGGTAAATTTTTGGATCTTGAGTGGAGTGGAAGGAAGAGTGGGAGTGACTGGTTTAGGGTGAGGAATAAAGGAGTTTTTTTTGCTTTGAGAAGAGACAACCTGTTGAGCTTCCTTATCTCTTTTAGTAGCTTCCACCCAACTCTGAGGGTGATCCATGAGGACATGGGCACGAATATCATCCTTGAGGCCACTGATGAAGAATTATTGGAAAAAAGCATCAGACATGCCCTCTATATGAAAATCCAATCACTCAAAAGAAGTTATAAATTATTCCACTATGCAAGATTGTTTTAACTTTGTCAAACGACCTAAATGGTGGGTGTAAGTGTCAAGCGTTCATAAATCTCTACAAAAAAATTGTGTCCAATCTACATACCCTTAGTAAGCATTTTTTCTTCATTTTCACCATTGCTAATGTTATTGATCTAGATGGAGAACACCATAATGGATTTTGGATAACTCATCTGTAATACCATACAAAGAGAAACAATTCTTTATTTGAGTTTCCCAACCAGTGGGATTCGATCCATCAAATTTGTTCACATCCACTCGTGGAAGGTGTAGGTCACCCTGAAAGTGATGGGGATGAAAATTCTGGGAATTGGAGGAAGTTTCACCTTCGGGATGCAAAGGTGGTTTAGAGGAGGTAAGGTCTCTTGTAATTCAACTCGGCACAGATCTGGCCAGCGAAGGATTCAAGCTGGGTAGAGAGGTCATGTTTTAGGGTTTCTATTTTTTCATTTATGGTGGAATGCATATTGTTATTGATGGTGGTAGTATTGACACTGAGTTGTTGCACTTCCTTCTGGATCTTCAAGGTCTTGGGTATGGGTGTGGGCCATGATGAAGGGGGGAACTTGAAAGGGGTGGGTGGGACCATACAGAAAATGGGTTATGAGTGAAGGGTATCACGATGATTAGGGAAACGAGGGGAATCCAATGGGGTAAGTCCCAAATAAGGGGGTTGGAAAGGGGTCGGGTCCACAGAAGAATAAATGTTTTTTTCTAAAAAATGATAGTTATGACTACAATAAGGGTGAAGAGAGGAATCCAATGGGATAGGGATCAAATAATGGTGTAGGAAGGATCTAGATTTTTCTTTTACTCATGTAGAGTTATACTCCGATCTAAAGAATACTGCAGTGTTGAAAATCCCAAATTCTTAACCAAAAAAAATGTGTAGTAATTTCACAACCAGAATGCATGAGGTAAAGTTGCACGACAATAGATATTGTCTATTTTGTTTTTTTTTCCATCCCAAGGGTTAAGGTATTCAAGGTTTCTATAGACAAGGGTTTTCCATGTGTTATAGCCCTCTTATATACGTGCGAGGTCCAAGCATGGTACTTGCCCCAATATCTAGGGCACCAACTAAGGAGGCTAGATCATGCCCTTATCCATACTACTCGACTACCCATGTACTAGATAGTATCTTCCTGAGTGATTTTCTCGGTGTCACTATATCATTCAGGAGATCGATTGGTTTATCTACGAAGGGCTTCAGGATGTTTAGGCCGATCCGTATATATGTGTTATCTGATGCGCTACAACTTGAAGGCGTACCAACAAGGGTTACAAGGGTGGCCAACAATGTGCGATTAAGTACCACTTGTAGTTCTTGTGTGTATGCTTCCCCGACGATGGATTTATGCGCCGAATGATAAATCTTTGTATTCTTAAGATGCCGAAATATGTCTCTACCCTGGAAAAAATTATCCCACAATTTTCTGCCAAGGAAAGTGCTATGATACCACTTGTAAGGTACCAGATCTATTATAATGGCAGAAAAAACAGAAATATTGCAGAGAATAACAACGGAACAACATAATAGATGAAACAACAACACCAAAATAATACCTTTATTGATAGGAAACAATGTTCACTTGTCTCTTTGAGGGGGAAACCTCTAGTAGAGAAACACTATATTACAAATATTCTCAAGACAAAAACTTCTCATTCCCTCAACTCCTATTTATACTAAATCTATCTACCAAAAGAAAAATCTAGAGGAATATCTTCTAGAAGTAGAAGCTTCTATTAGGTATTCTTACATTTGACATATTCTTCCTTATTACTAGGCCTTATTAATATTGGCTTTTATTATATGGAAAATATATTATTCTACATATGTGAGGGGTTAGGGAGTTTAGGCCCCTAACATAATATGTATTTATATTCCTCTACTATCATGTCCACCTGTCACTACTATGTAGAGAGACCTCATGCAAAGGTTTCAACGGTTGCATTGACCTTCCCTCACCTTCCGATCGAACCACAAAGGGGACAAACCTCTCGGTTTGAGAGACCACCTTTCGACACTGCTTCGTGGAGATCAAAGAGACCACAAACTTTGGGACTTCCTCTGGTACCTTGTAGAGTTGATATCCCAAAGTAATAATGACACTAATAGGCCTAGATTCATAAAAAACATGACGCTTCCACATATATGGTTGTCTTAAAAAAAAAACCACAAATTTCAAGGGGGGAAACATCACACAATACCGCTTCTTTGAATAGTTTGATTTCGTAGTGCAGGTGACATTGCTAGTTGATGTGAATGTCCCACCTCTCATTGAGCCAACCGATGGTGTATAGATGAGGATGCAACATTTTTTTCAGGTTCAACCTCTTGAAAACCTCTGTTGAGATCAGGTTCTTCTAGCTACTGCTGTCAACAATGAAATGGAGTGGGGTCCCCTTCACCCACATCTGTGAGTGGAAGAGGCGCTCCCCTTCTTTAGGCTCCTTCGGTTCCTCTAGCTGGAATTTGTGGTAGTAATGGTGATGCTAGGTTCTACATCAATGATCCTCTTTCCATTTTCTAGTTCTGAATCAGAGTCTGAGTCAACATTGACCTTAGGGTTTTCGTCTCAGCCACCAATGACTATTTGGAGCAACATTCATCAATATTGTGCCAAGGTATTTTGTGAAACTCACACCACTTTCCAGTGTCCTTCTTCGACTTCCCACTACCCTTCTTTGTTGGTGGCTTGGGATGGTTATCCTGGGGTTGTTAATCCTTTCTCTTCCCTTTACCCTAGGAGTTAGGGCCACCCTTACCATACTTTATCTATTACGAATTTTTATACCTGAACTCCCACTTGTTCTGCTGCTTAAATTTCTACTTTATTTTGACAACATACAGATAAGCGGCTCCCAATGATGAAATGTCCAGAAACTCCATTTCAGTTTTGATGTACCTATCTAGCGACCTGTGGTATTTTAGAACCATATTCTGATTGGAGCCTTTGATACCCAACTTGGTGCGCAAGGTATGGAAGGTGTTTTTGAAATCCATCACCATCTGGCCCCTCTCTTGGCACAGTGTGGTCCATCTTGTGTACTGGTCATCATAATTTCCAACAAGCTAATATTGTTTCTTGAGGGGATAAAAAAAAGCTACCTAAGTGGGTCTTGGCCCCCAAATTGAAAAAAATTCCTTGACCTGTTGCTCACAGTAAGTCTCCCACCAATATCTGACATGGGGAAGGGCCTTAAGGAGCACGAAGGTGATTTTTTCACTATTGGAAAAATTTTGGACAAAGAAATAACCTTTTAGCATAATTAACCATTTTTCCAAATCATCAACATCTATATGGAATTAAAATAATGGAATGTCAAGTTTAACTTGTACGTTGAAGGGCGTCACACCTTCAAAGTGACTGCTAGTTGAAGTTGCTTCCATTGTTGTTGGCAGTTGCTCAAGGATCTGGGTAAAATTTTCCATCATCTCGTTCCTTTTTTCGTGTGAGGGATTCCTTGAGCAACAGTTTGAAAGGATCTCTTGCCCTATCGTCACTCTTTTTTTCCTCCATGGGAGGTTTATTGGGCGTGAGAGAGAGGTTGTATTCACGAGAAACAAGCTTGATACCCAACTCTCTATACCATGGCCTCATCAGATACATGAAATAAGAACAGAAAGGAGAAGACTGCTCTGATACCACTAATCCAAATTGTTTTGAGAACGATATGAAGGAAGAAATATAAAATATATATAAAAAGGAAATACATAGATATATGGCATGGAACATAGTAATACATTTAAACTCAGATTCTTTTAATGACTGTTTGAAAATACAAAAGACTGTAAAATGCAAAAGCACACAAGCTAGCTAGAATGGTGGTAGTGTATCTCTGAGAAGAGATGTGTCGGATATGCTCATTCTCATGAAGTTTATTATAATGAGTATCCAAAGGCCTTTTAAACATAAATCATAATTGAGAAAACCCTAACCCCGAGAGATGAAACACAAAACAATTTGTGGTCCCCGATGGCAATAGTTGATACGTCAACTTTTTGAGGGCATAAATTTTTCATACGATCTCCATTTGGGTGCTCGATACCTCATTGAAAATGTCTAGCTTAGGAGCACACATTCTATTCATCCCAAACCATGCCTCTAGCTATTTTTTGGGCTCTGTCTTGCCCAAAAAACATTGTTTAACGCCTCAAAATGGCCCCGAAATTTCAGGACTTGAAAAAGTGTAGAAAAACTGCCAAAATAGAAAAATATGCCTTGAGCCAGTGGAATAGGTGGGTGGTCATGAATTTCCACCTAGATCACATGCACTTATAGCTCAAGGAAGTTCAAAGAAGAATAAAAAGAAGAAAAATGGTAAGAAGGACCAAGAGAACAAAAAGGAAGGTAAACAAAAGTCCATAGATGAGAGTTCGAGTTCCAAGGCATCAAAAGGAAAGAAGGAGAAGAAAAAATGTCCCTATTCTAATAGGGGGTTCCATTCTGAGATTTCTTTCATGAAAAATACCATATATCTCATGGCACAAACACTTGAGCAACATCATCTTGAGGATTTTATTCTATATAATGCAAGGAAAAATCCATCATGAGAAAGAGGTAATGGTCATGCATTACTTGCTATTTAATCTTCTCCTAATTCTTGGGTGCTTGATTAAGGGGATACCCATCACATGGCCTCATCATATAGAATTTTCTCACACTTGAAGACTTGTTCTGGACCACCGATATTCATGGGAGATGATTCTCTTGTAGAGTTGTGTGATAGGGGTAGAGTTGATATAGACCATGGATGATTTCAGGATGTACTTCATGTTCCAAAGATTTCTATGAATATTCTTTCCATCTATCAAATCACTCATTCAAGTTCAGGGAAGAAGGTGGATTTCACTTCGGACTCAGTTATTATTTACAACTTGTTATATGGTTCAAAATTTTTCATTGGTGAGGTTAATCACCATTCCAAGTTGTACACCCTCTCTCACTTCACTCATAAATATGATTATGAATATCTTCTAACACATGATAATGAAGAGTCTAGGTTGTGTCATGAGAGGTTTGGGCATTTGAATTTTAAATATTGAGATCATCTTAGTAAGGGTGGAATGGTTGATGGATTACCCCACGTTCAATAAACAGATGGAGTTTGTCAAGGCTGCATATTAGGAAAACATCAGGAGGAGAAGTTCAACACAAGTAAGGCATGGAGGGCATCATCACTTCTAGAGTTGTTTCATAGTGAAATTACAGGTCCTTTCCCACACCCATCAATCAGTAAAGCTAAGTATTTTCTTACCTTCATTGATAATTTTTCGAGATATACATGGGTCTACTTTCTCAAATTAAAATATGAGGTCTTTGTGTGTCTTAAAGATTTCAAGCATCTAGTTGAGAACCAAATAAGGAAGTGGATTAAGAAAATTCATATAGACAATGGAGGAGAGTATGTGAATAAGTATGTTGAGCATATTTGTTCAAAATCAGGTATAGAGTTGCAACACATAGTTCCATATACTCCACAACAAAATATGGTAGGGGAGAGAAAGAACAAGACATTGAAAGAGATGGCCAACTGTATGTTGCATGATAGAGAACTACCTCCAAAGTTATGGGATGAAGCTATCAAATATGAAACCTACATTTAGAACATTGTTCCTCATAAATCATTCAAGGTAGTCACTACATATGAGGCTTGGAGAGGGAAGAAATTGGAAGTCACTCACTTCAGAATTTTCAGTTCCCGTGCATGGGATAAGATCCCTTCCGATAGGAGGAAAGATACGGAAGCTTAGAGTAAGGAGTGTATTTTTGTTGGATATCCATAGGGAGTGAAGGGATATAGGTTATTATATACTACTTCAGATACACTATTCATTCAAAGGAATGTTAAGTTTGAAGAGGGTTTGTCATAGGTACTTTCGAAGAAGTCCACACCTCCATCTCCACCACCACTAGTTGCACAACTTCGTGAGACTTATTCCGATCATATTTCTGATCAGATATTTGAATATGATATATCTGATATTTATTATCAACAATAAGAATTTTTAGGTCCATATCATCGACCACGATGGGCACAACAAACTCTTAAGGAAACATGTGATCTAGTGGGTGATCCTACCGATCCACAAAGAACTAGATCTCGATTTGTGAAGCCTCCGCAATATTTTACTACTATGGAGCCATTGCTTCCCATTTATTTCTATATGGTACTTGGATCAGATCCTCAGTATTATACATCGGCTAAAGGAAAGCCCCATTGGGAGGAAGTTATGGAAGATGAGTACAATTCCCTGATAGAGAACAACACATGGGAGTTGGTTCCTCTACTTTCCAACAGGAAACTTGTTAGATGTATGTGGATTTTCAAGGCAAAGAGGGATGTTGATGGATACATTGCAAAGTATAAGGCATGATTAGTAGCTAAAGGTTTCTCACAGGTACAAGGCATTGACTATGAGGAGAATTTTGCACCGGTTGCCAAGATTGATTCAATTCGGTTAGCTCTAGCTATTGCAACAACTAGAAAGTGGGACGTACACCATATGGATGTGAAGAATGAATTATTATATAGAGATATTAATGAGGATATATATATGGAGAAACCATAGGGATATGTTCAGGATCCATCATTAGTTTGTAGGTTGAGGAAGTCATTGTACGGACTTAAGCAAGCACCTCAGGCATGGTATGCTAAAATGGACTCGTATCTTCTCTCTAGAGGGTTTCTTAGTTGTAGATCATATATTAATGTGTATATGATAAGGAAAACAGTTTATTTTCTACTGATAGTTCTATATGTATATGATTTACTCATCACAGGAAGCCCATCCTTCTTAATTGTTGTAGTGAAGATTGTTTTGCATGACAGGTTTTCTATGACAGATATGGGATTGTTACATTATTTTCTTGGTCTTGAAATTAGCCAGAATGATCCAGGAATCAATATGTCTTAGTCCAAGTATGTCAAAGATATAGTTGATAGGTTTTAGATGATAGATTTCAAGCCAACTCCAACACCCTTTGACTCAGGGGTTAGACTAGAGGATGTCGATGCATCACCTTTGGTTGATTGTACTAGATATCCATAGTTGGTGGTGAGTCTTATCTACCTTACACACTCTTGACCAGACATCTCTTATGCAGTTGGATTAGTTTCTAGGTACATGAAGGAGCCTCACGAGATTCACTGGAAGGTAGAAAAGAGGATTCTCGGATATGTCAAGGGGACTACCAATTTTGGTATACACTATACAACAAGATCTTCCTTGCCATGATCTTGTTGGTTACATAGAATCATATTGGATAGGCGATAGCACTGATCACAAGTCCACTTCAGGACATGTACTCTACCTTTCATCATGACCTATTTGTTGGTCAAGTAAGAAGCAATCAACAATTTCTTTATCATCAACATAGGCAACGTACATGGGTGTGGTGAATGTTACTACTCAAGCTATTTTGTTGAAGCACTTTCTTACAGACTTGAGAGTTCATTTTCATCGTCTGATAGTTATATGGTGTGATAATCAGAGTACTCTCAATATATGTAGAGACCCATTTCAAAGGTAATGGACCAAGAACATTGAGTTTCATATGCACTTTATCCAAGGACAGATTCATGATGTAGTCATTGATATGTAGTTCTATCCATATTTAGAGCAGGTGGCAGACATATTCACAAATCCTTTCACCGGAAAAAAAATTGTCTCATTGAGGGACATTATAGGAGTGAGGGATACATCATCTTAGTAGTTGAACATGTTATCATTTTTTTCTTTTTAGCAACTTATTTTGAGGGGGGCGGGGGGGTTTCCCATTGGATTTTCCCTCTTTACCTCAATTTTGTATAGTTTTTATGCATATATACTTGTACATGAGTACCTAACATGGCTTCATATTTTTTAGACTCATCATTGTGCAAATACCGATTGTGTTTCAAGGGGGGGTGTTGGGGTACATGCTCAACTACATACTTAGTGACATAATCATTTTTTCCATTTTTCCTACTATTTAGTAGCACTGTTATTTAAATCATGTCTATTTATAACAGTTCTATTTTTAGCCAGTGTATTCCTAAATGTAATACTATGGGAAAATACCATGGGTTTCCAAAACCATGGGCTCATAAACCATCATTAGGAAAATTCCTATTTTTTAACTACCATTAGGCCAATTCCGATTTTTTAGCCATGATTAGGCAAATTCCTATTTTTAGGAGATAATTCCTATTTCCTTAATTTTAGGAGATATTTCTTATTTCATGGAAAGCACACTTTAGTAAGAATATTAACCTCCTAGGGAAGTGCACATTACCCATCTAATACTTGGATTTAACTCACTTCACTTATTTAGTGACTTTCCATAATTAGCAAATTCTCAGTGGGATAATTTTAAGGATGTAAATTTATATTAAAATGTAGAAACTTGGGCTAATATTACTAGTCCTTAATATGAAAAATGTAAAATGTTTGGAAATACTTTTGTAAAAATGTTCAAATTTCTAAGGATTTTATATATTTTCTATAAAATTTTGGCGATTTTTAAGGTAAAATAATTTTATTCTATAGAATTTGGATGAATCGTTTTTAGAAAAAGTGGACATTAATGAATATTTTTTGGGGAAAAACCATAGAAAATTATTCCATTTGCAAAATTTATCCCCTAAAATCATCTATAATTCTCACTAAGTTATGACTTTAGTTCCATTCTTAGACTCTAGTCTTATTCTTGGAGGTTAGGACTTTAGTTCCATTCTTGGACTCTAGTCTTATTCTAGGAGATTTTTTCTATTATGAAATGCATGTTGAATTAATGTATAATTCTCACTAAGTTCACACCTATATTTTTGACCTTTTCTTATTATTAGCAACTTTTGACTTTAGTTAATTGTTTCTATTGGGAGAAGTTACTTTTTCTACTTGAGCATGCACATGGAAATCCCAGCCTAGTGCGCATTACTCCTCACATGGAGAGTCCTATATATTGTACTCATTATCAAGGATTAATACATGGTGATTAGAGTTGGTTTCTTAGTGTTTTATGTGTTAAGATTGATTCTATTTTTCTCTCTCCTCTCTCTCTCTTTTGCAATTAGTTAGTTTAGTATTTTATTCTCACAATTAGGTCTTGGATTGTGGTTTAATCCTATAATGCCATACTGGATTTCGACATAACTTACTTTGTCTTCGAAGTTGTTTGCCGGATAATCCACATTTTGTGTCATTTTTGTCGACGTTTCAAATCCGAATCTGGATTCATCATCAGGACTAAAATGATGATGATGATGAATCCTGATTCGGATTCGAAACGTCGACAAAAATAACACAAATTGTGGATTATCCGGCAAACAACTTCGAAAATACTCACCATAGAAATCTAAAAACAACCTTACTTTATCTTATTTTGAAGATGGATTATAACTTACTTTGCAATTTATTATAATTTTGTAATTCATTCAACCAAAGGAAAATAATAAAGCAGATTCGCGAATTATGAATTTATTCCGATGAGTTTCGTTGCTCCAAATTTCTTGAGAATTAGAAAATTATACTATTCATTATGTAATTTTGAATTAATTGAACAAATTATATTAAACAATTATTATCAATTAATATGAATATCAAACTAGGATATATATATATATATATATATAACGAAATAATGAAATCAGTGTCATAGAAGAAACTAGAAATCCAATCCCGAGAATGAATCGTAAATGGTCAACGCCAATTATTAGTATGGTATGGCTCCAACATAGTTTCCAAGTGGGTAGTAATTTCACGTGATAAAGGTGTCACCACTGTTACATTTGACAATGGCGCGCCCAAATTTAGTTGTTGTCCTCCAAACAATTTGAGTGTATTGGGTGCAATCTTGGCCAAAGTTGCAACTATTATTTGCATAGTTATACCACTTCTTCTCATTCTCCCATGTAATAATTAATTTTGTAGCGTTCCACCTCTTCGCCTTCCAAAAAACACTGGACAGTGGTTTAATTAAATGGTGCAACTTTCTATCCCGGGAAAAGGAGTCAATGATGATCATATAATGAGTAATGGGTAAGGTTCTCATTCATTTTCTTGGATTTCAACTCCGTAAAAACTAAAGAATTCTCTAAACATTTTCCACTGGGAATGAGAGTGCTTTGGGATTTTCTAAACTCCATTTTCATAAGATTTTCTCAAATTTCTTGGAAAATTGGCATCCTTGAATTTCTTTGGCATTGGTGATGTCGAATTACATCCATTGCTGATTACACCAAAGGAATTATTTAAGGGGAGTTTTCTCTTTCCCCTTCGTCATCTTCCTGCAATGTATACACAAGTGCCACATGCATATATTTACAACGTATCGACAAGTACCAGGTGTGTTTGTCTGCAAGTGGATAATATGATTAATTCGGTCGGTGAGATTATGGTGGTGGTAATCATGGTTTGTATCCGATTTTATTTACATGTCTCTTCTCCTTCACCATGATTGCTCACTGACTTCGATCTTCCTTAATATCTAAACTGCCATTGCTCATCGACTCCCATCTTTCTTAATATCTTCTTCTTGACGAGGCATTTTATTCCCACACCAGGTTGTACCCTAGGCTCTTCGCACGAATCTCAAAAGGTTCCCGCAATCCCTTGTTGATCTTAGAAGGCGCATGCAATGCCTTGTCACAGTGGAGGCAATGGCTGGTGATGGTGGTGGATCAAAGCGCCTTGACAAAGCTAGAGTCCCATTGATCCGATGCCTTCTCCCACACCTGATGAAGAATTAGTGGGTGATTTTAAGAAGTCAAGGGGAGAGGTTCCAAATATGGAGGAGCCATTTAGTAGGATAAATTTCACTAGGTCCATCAGAGAGCCCTCGCTCATCCAAAACGTTGGAACTGCTAAAAGTTGAAACTACTATTAGGGGTTCGATCTAGGGTCTTGCTTAAGAAGAAGAAGATTGTGAGTACACAAATTGCGAGCATGGTTGATGCACTAGAAGTCTTTTTTAAGGTTGACACTAGTGCACCTGACAATCTTGGGGCCTTCAAGTAATTTTTTCCTCTCATTTTTCCTTTTTTTTTGTACAAGGGTTCAATGTTGTATTTTCTCTTTTTTTCTCTTTTATTTCATCTATTTTTTCAAGAAATTCATCATCTATTGGTGTATTCCAGGAATTTTAATGTATGAAGTAAAGCATAATGTATTGAACCCATCTTTACACAGGTCCCCTTCAGCTAGAGAGTTTCACTTATTCTTGAAGAAAAATAGGTAGGTTACAGCTCAATTTGCATCACAAAGTTAATTAACTTTTCATATATTAAGGACAATTAGAAAACGTTGAGAAATATTAACAAAAACAATTAATAAAGTACTAAAATTTTAAATTCTAAGAGAAAAATATGAAATCATTGCATTGTATAATGCTCAGGTTCATAGTTTGTATTGTTAGAATATAATGGATGTGCTCATTTTACCATTGACAATATCTCTATTGTCACCCAACCATACGCCGAAGCCACCCTCTGAGCACCTTAACCTTGACAGAGAATCACTCTGGAAGAAAACCCTAGGCTAGATAACCAAACAAAGGGTAGCACACATTTCCTCAAGGATAGCGCACCAACAAGAGTTGATCAGATAGTCCAAACCCTAGCCAAGATATATTCCAAGCCAAAATGTAACTGCTAGCTGTAGTAGCTGCACTGGCAGCTCTCCTCAAACCTGCACACAAAATTGCGCACTGCAGTGTGCACAAGTGTTTCTCTGCAATTCTAAGACTGCCTACTAGAATGAAGACTGGCCTTATGTATTTATACTAATTCTGTCTAACTGCCTGATCAAAATCTGGATCAGTGGATCAAATTTTGCTCAATTTTCAAAGTGCCCAGAATGCGACGAAAACAATGCCATTGCGTCCATCTCGTCTTCCTGATTTCGGCGGTATATTTACTTTCTCAAACGGAGTCCGTATGGAGAAGATATCGCGATCTGTTCGCCGAGCCAAACAAGCAAAAATTTTGGATGCTGACTGTACCTGTCCGTATAGTCCGTACATGACACGTGGCAGGTCCGTATAGTCCATACAGGACACATGGCAGGTCCGTACAGGACACGTGGTGGCTCCAGATGATGACACATGTCAGGAAGATTTGGACTTTTTGGTGTACGGTTTGACCAATCCTGAAGTGACACGTGTCACCACTGGAAGGGTGACACATAGCACAAGGTGATGTCAACATCCTGTGTGTCGGATGACGTCAGCAGTACGTGTGGCACTGTCATGGCAGAGGTGATGTGGCAGGTGGATGACGTGGCACGTTTTCACTGGTTGATGTTGGTGAGTAGCATGTTGACACATGTCCGTTTTGGGCGAATAGTATGAGGACACGTGGCCCAACCCGAGGGCGCCACGTGTCGCTCATTCTTTGGTCATTATGTTTATATGTAAAATTGTATTGGGAGTCCACGGGGTTCGACCCCTGGACCTCCCATAACACAAACTTTGTAAAGCCTCTGCTAACCACTATGCCGCCCATTGTTCCTTGTCATATGGGTTGGCGCCTTTATATTTAAGTTTGAAGGTTGTATTATATGGAAAAGGACGCGGGTCGGGGCTTAAGCCCCGACCCATGGTTCCATTACACAACACATATAACCATATGTTATATAACATATGCGCGCGGGCGGTATATAACAATTGAACCATGGTTTATATCATAACACATGAAACATATGTATAGCCGTGTATGTATATGCGCGCGGCTTATGCATTGTATTCTGTTATATATATATATATATATATATATATTGTATCACGCGAATTAACCCGTAACATGTGACCATAATAAATGTTGCGCGCGGTTTGAGTTGGTTATACGGTTTAAAAATGGAGTTAACCAATTTTTAACAAAACGCGCGGTCCTATGGCCATACGCCCAGGTGCCTAGGCGGTTAAAGGCTGGAGGCGCCCTAACCGTCCTACGGTTTGCACCGGTGTGCGGTTGTGTATAGGACTAAGTTTTTACGCTTAAAAGAGCGTGTGAGCCAGGTTTGCTAAGCAAGGGTGCATTTTGGCGAACCAGTTCCAGCAAAGCTTGAAGGAGGAAAATGGAGGCCTAACTTCTTCATCATTTGGCCGATTGAGGTGTCGTAAAAGACCAGCCAGGGGTTTTTGGACGTGCTGGATCCATTGGTACCATTTTCACAGCCATTTGAAGACTTCTTCTACAATTTTTTCACCATTGAAGTTCCATGAAGCTCCAGGGAGCTTGAAGCCCTCTTTGATGGAGGACATGGTTTGGTGAGCCTATGTTTGTTTTCTATGATTGAATAATCATTTTTGGCTAATTGATATGCTCTGAACACATTGGGACAGGTTTCAGAGGCTGTTGAGGACTTTACAGGTTTTTTTTCCAAAGAGAATCTCAAGGAAGCTTATGGCCACATGTAGAAGAGGTCATGCCCGGATGAGCCATGATCCGTTTTCAGAGTTCTATTAGTCATTTTTGGGGTTTTTATGTGTTCTGATCTCAATGGTACAGTTTTTTTTCCATTGGAGTTGAGCAGCAGCTTGTAAAAGAACTTTTAACTAATTAATCCCAGAGAGCCAAGTCCATTGATGGAGGCTCAAGGAGATGTAGCCCGGAGGGGGGGTGAACTCCTTTATCAGCTTGTTCTTGTTGTGAGTTTGATGGTTTAATTGATGCAAGTTATGTTGTTGTGTATTTGTTTTAAGTACATAATTAACCATTTACAAGAACATTTCCTCATACATAAAAATTTAAAGGAAGACACATGAACTTAACACATAAGTTTATATTGCATATTTGTACACATGAAGCAAGGTCCTGTAAAGTTTATTTTAATGAAGTAGGGGTGATTGCATAGCATAACAAGTCAGCCTTCTATTTTTAGATCACTGCCTGGGCCGACTTCTCATTCTGGGTATCTGTCTATTCAGTATATATTATTTCTTCTCGCCGACTTCTTCTCTTGGAGGCTAATAACCTAATACAAATTATCCTCTTGAGCCAACATGTCTTCTAGGGTTATTAGCCAACTCATTAGGATTTCTTCTTTCTTCCTGGAATATTCTATTCTCGTCAAGCTTACATGTGGAGGTAAATACCATTCCCCACCATGGTCCATTCTTCCGACATGAAACAAAGTGTAACCTGGAGAGAATGAATCTTCCCTAAGGAATGTCTGTCCCTGATTGTTGAACCTGGACCATTCCCCACACTAGGCCATTCCTTCGACACTAAACAAAGTGCAACCTGGAGAGAATGAATCCACCCTAAGGAATGATTGTCCGGACCATTTCCTAAGGAAATGACTGTCCTGCACCAACCTCCAAAACGGACCATTCCCCATGTTAACCACAATGGGAAATCATTGTCCAGCAAGGCGGGCCAGTCTTCTTGAGTAACCCTCAAGAAGAGAGATTTCCCTAGACCACTCCCCATGTTAACCACAATGGGAATTCGTTGTCTATGGTACATCAACAATCGATCTGGACCATTTTTCAAACTGGAAAATGTCTCTCCGTCAGAAATCTCAATCCACTTTCCAAACTGGAAAGGAACTACTCATCCTGGACCATTTTTTGAACTGAAAAATTACTGTCCATCAATCAATAACACATCAGTGCTCCCTCCCAACCTGGGAGTCATCTTTTACTTTTTCAATAAGAAGTTGTCTCCACGAGCTCCATCTTGAGTACGCAAACTCTTTCATCTTGGAAAGACACTTTACCAAAATGTCTTCTTATGTGCTCATATGTGGAGATATGTATTAGAGAACCACTTTATCCTTTCTGAACTTCATCACGGATGATGTACTTTGGTCTGGAACACTGGTTTTCTCTGAAGGCTTCATGTAGCTATGATTAATAAAGTATATCATTGTTGGATTCCTCTTGGTTCCTGCTAGCTCACAACATTGTGGAAAGGGTCAAATTGGAACATATACATGTGGTACTTCTTCTTTCATTATGAGATATTCGTCATGGATTGGCAATATATCATCCTGGTCTTCTGAGTAATCATTCTAATACAACATCTCTGTTATAGAAAATCTTCACTGCGCTTCTGCTGTGCATTGGAGGTTCTCCACCAAGTTATCTTCTTCCATCTGCATACAAGGGTCT